>QRFB01000629.1:55177-80506 GCA_008931105.1 Oenanthe javanica | reverse complement strand
CTATAATTTTTATTTAATATATCATTAAAATTTATCCTATAATTTTAATTTAATATATCATTGAAATTTATGATAACATTGAAAGTTTGGTAGTCGGTCAATATTTGGGCCGGATAGTTGATTAATTGTTGGGCCTAATTTTAAAATATTAATCTTCTAACTAAAAGCCAATCTCATATTAATCTTCTAACTAAAATATCTCACATTAATCTCCTAAGTAAAATACACCTCTATACAAAACAAACAAAAATTATCATATTAAAATATAAATACAAATAAATTATATAAAAATATATACATATAATATTAAATAAAATTTAAATTATNATAGTTGATTAATTGTTGGGCCTAATTTTAAAATATTAATCTTCTAACTAAAAAACAATCTCATATTAATCTTCTAACTAAAATATCTCACATTAATCTCCTAAGTAAAATACATCTCTATACAAAACAAACAAAAATTATCATATTAAAATATAAATACAAATAAATTATATAAAAATATATACATATAATATTAAATAAAATTTAAATTAATATTATACAAATACAAATAAATTCAAATCATTATATAATATTAAAATAAAAATATTAAAAAACTAAAAAAATTCATCTGTGCATCACACAGGATAAAAGCTAGTTTTATAATAATTTGATTAACAAATAACTATAGAATACTACAGAATATACAAAAAATCATCGAACACCAAAAATAATTGTAAAATAAATAAAAAAATTATATAATATACAAATAAAATATAGAACATTAATGCTGAATCGTGTTATGTAATTTTGTATTCTATATTTTTTGTATATTATATAAATTTTTTGCTTGTTTTGTGATTATTTTTTGTGTTCAGTAATTTTTTCTATGTTCAACAATTTTTTCATGTGTTCTGTAATTATATTTGTTATTGGTTCCTCAATTACTTGATAAAGTGTGTGTATATATATATATATATATTATGAATTTATTCCCTATATTTATTATATTTTACATGTAATTGGATTATTAATAATTAGATTTTAATATTTTATTGTAGGTTGCAAGTAAATCCTAAACTTGGAAGGTTTGAAGATTAAAGAGTCCAATTTGGAAATAAATTGGAAGGAAGTTCGAATTAATTGGGCTGCACGTACATACTTCACTATTTGGGTCATATCTTGAGTTCTACACATCAGAATTGGGCGATTCAACAGCCCACGCGAAGATAATTAAATTCTCTTTTATTATAAAGCAGATATCAAAAACTAATAGTATCAGCCCACAATCGCAATAGAAAAGTCAACTATAAATTTTTCTTATAAAAGTCTAATAGTTTAGGAAACGTACTTGTAATTTTATAGAGGCCTTAAAATACTTTTATTAGAGAGATATTACAGACAATTATTATTACTTACATATATATAGAGAGAGAGAAGAAATCAAGAGTTTTCACTTTTCTTCTTGTAAAAGATTGAAGATCGAAGGTTTTCATCTCTATTCTCATTAATATTAATTATGTATTCTTTTCATATTGTTAGTTTAATTATGAGTGAGTAGATTTTTATTCTAGGATTAAGTTGAACCCTAGTTATGATTGATGCATGATTTTTTTCAATCCCCAATATAGTTGTGTTATATGCTCTTAATTATTAAATTGTGCTTAATTAGCAATAACATGTCAGACGTGATTATGTGTATTGTTTGGACCTTATATCTATTTATCAACGAAAGTTGGATTTAGATGGTTGTGATTAATTCAATAAGGACATGAACTTTTCTATGAAAATAAGTAGAAAGGATTGTTAGGGTGTTGTATTTAATGTCTCTAAACTGCATGATACCATGAAAATAGGCTTGAATGTATTTTAGAGAAGCCATTAATACTCGAGAGAGGTTATTGGTATTTTGTAGGGCGCATCTTTCCTTTTGAGTATTATATTATAATTAATTGGGGTAGGAAATTCTAATTGGATTAATTCATGCTAGTGGTGATATTTAATTCTAGATGTTTTTAGTTAATTGATAATACACCTTATTTACTTTATAATATTAGTTTAATAATCTCCTCATATTTTATTGTGTTACTTGGTTAGCTAAATCGAGTCAAGAATAATTGGTGATTGATACGTTTGTCTCTGTGGGATCGACTCTGACTTACCCTGCTGCATAATTAGAAGGTTTTGTTAGATATTATTATTTGATAGGCACGCGACAGCCTTGTCAAATTTTTGGCGCCGCTGCCGGGGAGTAAAACGACACCGCAGTGCCGATAGTTGCTATTAATTAATTTTTTTTCTTTTTTTTAGCAACAGATTTTTGAATTCAAAAATCATTGTCCAACATTTCTTTCTTCAAATTTGTAGAGGAGCTTGTGCATTTCTGAAACACTTCACACAAATTAAAAGGAACCATGTGGGAGTAAAAATTAAGAATAAAATCTAACCTAAAAGAAATACAAAAATGCCACTACTAATAATAATACATAAAAATATTATTAGATTACTAATAAAATACAAGAAATATTACTAACCATGAGTTGCCTCCCAAGAAGGGTTTTTTTAAGGTCTTTAACTCGACCTCCTTGTAAATTACTTTGATGAAGGGGTAGAAAGCGGAATCTCCACTTTCTCATCAATTGGCTCACCAACTTTATAATGCTTGACTCTTTGCCCATTCGTCTTAAAAGTTCCACTATGCGTATCTAACAATTCAACAAAGCCATGTGGAAAAACTTTTCTAACCTTGAAAGGACCTGACCATCGCGAGCGTAATTTTCTCAGAAAAAAGTTTAAGTCTCGAATTAAAAAAAAGAACTAAATATCCTTCTTTGAATTCTCTGCGGAGCAGTCCTTTATCATGACATCGTTTTGTTCTCTTTGTAAAGCTTAGAACTTTCATAAGCTTCAAAACGAAGCTCATCTAGCTCATTGAGTTGGAGAAGTCTCTTCTCATCATCTGCTTTCAAATCAAAATTTAAACTTTTAATAGCCCAAAATGTACGGTGTTCCAACTCAACTAGAAGATGCATGTTTTCCCATAGACTAATATGTATGGAGTTGTCCCAATAGGTGTTTTGAATGCAATTCTGTACGCCCATAATGCATCATCAAGCTTCATAAATCAATGCTTCTTTGATTTTACAACTGTATTTTCCAAGATAGTCTTAATTTCACGGTTAGAGATCTCCACTTGACCACTAGTTTGAGGATGATAAAAAAGACCAACCTTATAGTAAACTCCATATTTTTTCAACATGGCTTCAAAATGATTTTATAAAAAATGCTTGCCTCCATCACTGATTAGAATTCTTGGCACCATAAATCTAGGAAAAATTGCCTTCTTAAAGAACTTACGTAATGGCTTCAACCCACTTTGAAACATAGTCATCAGGAAATGAGTCATCAATTGGAAGACTTTTACTGCCATCATCAGCCAGAACAAGGTGTGAAAGATGATCAGCAACCATGTTATCAACCCCTTTCTTGTCTTTAATCTCTATATCAAATTCTTGAAGAAGTAGAATCCAACGAATCAAACGAGGTTTAACATCCTTCTTTCTCATCAGATATTTCAGTGCTGCATGATCAGTGTGAACAATAACCTTCGAACCAACTAGATAAGATCGAAATTTCTCCATAGCATACACCACCGCTAACAATTATTTCTCAGTTGTGTCATAATTAATTTGGGCTTCATCCAAGGTCTTGCTTGTATAGTAGATAACATGAAGTTTTCCATCTTTCTTTTGACCTAAGACTGAACCAATAGCTTGATCACTAGCATCACACATGATCTCGAAGGGCAGATTCCAATATGGTGATTGTATGATTGGCGCAGAGATAAGAGCTTTCTTTAAGCTGTTAAAAGCCTCAAGACAAGCATCATTAAAAATAAAAAGGACATCTTTGCCTAGAGCTCAGTTAGAGGTCGAGCGAATCATTTAAACTACTATTGTCTCTATTATATCAATCTAGAATTACACACCATTTTGTCTTCGATGAACATTTTGTAGTCATTTATTATTTCAAGAATTTAAAATTATTTTGGTGAATAAATGAGTTTTGAATTCAAATTTTTTAATAATAATATAGGCTATAAATTTTGTCCGGATACCTTTTTTTAAGCAATTTTATTTGGATATCTTTGAAAAGCACATGAAGTTTAAATTAATTTAAAAAACATATATTTTTTAAAAAATTAATCAAATTTAATAATATATATTAAATAATAAAAATTTTAAATTTTAAATAATAATATATGTTAAATTTTAAAGTTTTACTCAGATTCGTTAAATCTACTTCTTGGAAAACTGGTTGTTCAGTATGATCGAAATTTGACAAATGATTATTTTACTATTGGTTCAAAAAACAATTCATTCATAAATTTAAATCATTCAGGAAAAATTGATTCATATTTGTCAAATGACCCCTAAGTGTGTTTCTTGTTAATTTTGGATCATTGAACTTATAATATGTTTGCTGCCTGGAATATTGGTAATTTGGTACCTTAATTTGGTAATTTAATAGTTTTATTTATTTTCCAATATTTAGATGTGAAAAATATCTTATTTTAACCATATTGCACTTTTTATCTCAACTCATTTATTTATTTACCTCACTAATTTGTGAAATATGTCTTTATAATATAATATAATTTAATTTAAGACACTCTTTGGTTGTTATATAATTTAATATGTACGAGAAGTCACAATGTCAAAAAGTCAAAAAAAATCAGTTATATCAAGAAATTAGTTGATAAATGAATCGAAAAGTTTACTATTAGAATGTATAGAAAAGTGACCTTAATTATTGAGGTCTCGTATGGAAGTATTGTATAACAAAGTCCTATACGAAGAAGTCATAATAATATAGCAAAATGGAACTACCGATATTTTGATCCGATGTATTGAGAGTCACAATTTGAATAGTCAAGAAAAGATGCGAACAAGCGTAAAATTTTAAATAAAGAGGAGTTCACAACATATGTACTTAGCATTTTTTAAGAAAATTGCAGAAGTAAAAAAAAAAAAGGACAAGTTATAAAAGCATTTGTCAATTTAAAATATGATCCAACTTTGAATTAGATAAGCGTCAAGTCTACAATGAAAATTTAAAGAGACTATTAGGGAATGAAGAATAGACAAATCAAAGGCAGTAGCAGAAGTTTGTTTTTGTTCGATATGTTAGCTGCAATAAAAATGAACTAGAAATGAAAGACAATAACTTGTTTGATCACCATTATTTTCCGGAAATAAATCCTTATTTTCGAGAGAAAAAATAGGTAAAAATGTATTTTTTTAAAATAAGTACTTATTTTTCAAAAACAAATTTAGCTTTTAGTTTGTTTTTCATAAATAAGTACTTATTTAGGTATATATATATATTTTTTTCAAAAATAAGTTTAGTCAAACCCCCCACAAATTATTTTGTTCCATGTTTTAACTATAGATCGTAAAAGAGCATGTGCGTACGAACCGTAAATCTTTGTAAACAAAAAATATTATTGATCTCTATCGAGAACAAGAAACTGAATAATAAAACTAATTTTTCAAATTGTAACAAACCTTGTTCTAATCTTATTTTTATTTTCAACACGATAAATACAACAAAATCATAACAACAAAATCATAACTAGTCTTTACAAATTGTTCACAACAGTTAACCAAAATCATATTCAATCAAGAAAAATCAAAAAAATTGAAATATTCTTTCATAGTATTTACAGNTTTGAAAATTTTGAAAAAGCCAATTAATCCATAGTATAGAAAATGGAAAGAAATATAAATCCATGTATTTATTCAAATATAAGTTAAATTTGGAAAGTCACCATCTTCCATCTCCCATTTGCATTTCTTACATGAGAGGATAGCCAAAGACAACCCCTTCTCTCTCCATATATATAAATATATATACATACAATCTATACACACAGGCATATCATATCCTCTCTAGTGCCTAGATGTAAAATCCACCTTCTCACACTACTTTGTTCCTTTCTTTGTTAATATATAATAAATATATATATAGTATTCAATAATCCTGAAATTCAAGTACAAATTACAGATAACAAAAGGGGGTTCTTCTAGCCCTCTTCTCACCTTATGCATCATCTCTGATCTTAGATTATATACATATCTCTCATCTGGGTCATTGAAATTGGTAATCTACTGCTTAAATTTAAGGCCTATGTTTATTTTTGTGTGTAAAGTATTGTAATTTTTAAGTGAAACTGTGAAAGTGATCATTTTTATTGATTTTTGTGATTTTTTGGATTGTGGGTTGATTAGTTATGGATCCATAGTCATCTACTTAATCCAAGATTTCCCTTTTGATATTGAATTTCAAGAATTGGGTTAGTTTTTTTTATGATGCTTTTGTAAAAGATGGTAGCTTTTGATTTAATCTACATTATGAGATTTTATGTTAAATATGTTTTTGTTGATAAACAGACGAGTTTAGTTTTTTCAGAATTGTAAGATAAAGGTGAACTTGACTGAGTTTGGATTTGATTTCATCTCCTTGCTAGCTTTTAAATAGATCTGTTATATGCGTGATCAATCGCGATTTTGTAAATAATTTTTATGTGCTTACTACTGAGATTGTCAGTAAGCCAACAAACCACAAACTGGTAATTTGTATTGCTGAGACGATGATTTGTATTATTGTGCTGATAATTTGTGGTACTGTGAGGAATTAATATCTTTCAGTGCTTATGACTGAGTTGATTTTTTTTAATAAGAATGATTAAATTTCAGTGTGCAGAATGGAAATGGAAACTGGAAAGCTTTTCATTGGCGGAATTTCTTGGGACACAAATGAAGATAGCTTGAAAGAGTACTTCCAAACATTTGGGGAAGTCATTGAAGCTGTGATAATGAAGGATAGAACAACAGGCCGGGCGCGTGGATTTGGTTTTGTTGTATTTGCTGACTCTGCAGTTGCAGAAAGAGTTGTCAAGGCAAAGCACATGATTGATGGCAGAACTGTAAGATGCACACTAAAATTTATATAACATTTTGCTATGGTATAACTGCCAACTACATGTTTCTCAGCAATAGGAATTTGTGTATACAGCTAATTTTGTGCTACAATTGTGATTAGATCTTAGTGGTTGCATGATTTTTTGTGGCAAATTTTTGTTTCATGAACAAAATTTTATAGAGTCCTAGTTATTATTTGCTTATTGAGTAGAAACTCTTATAATTCAGAGACACTAGTGTCTCTTCATACAGAAAGTAATCGGCACGATTTAGGAAAGAATATTACAATGCAATTGGAACATTGATGTAGATGGGACTGAGAAGTGAAGCAGCTTACTCTATAACAATGTACCATAATTGATGTTCTGTATGGTAACAATTGCTGCCTAAAACCTTTACAAAAGTGAAAAGACACGCGATGGATTATTATGCGGGATGATTTACACAATTACAATANTATCAAATTGACAATGATTTATAAGATGGAAACAATTGTTACATAAAAATTATACATGCCAATTATGAGGAAGTCTTTAATCACTGAGCTTGAGGCAAGTAGAGTTGCATGATGAGTTTTTATACACCGGACATGGAAAGACAAACTTTTTATCTAACTGTGTGGATACATCTTTCTCCTAATCCCACTCAACAAACACCTCTGCAGATTTTAAATTCTTTCAGTGAACAACACCCGATGTGCTATAACTATAATCTANGGGAGTAATAAGTAATGCACTTGAGGTGGAATGCTGCTCCATTTATATTTTAGTTGGAATTTCAGAATGAAATAAAGTTATGGTCTTTAATGCCTGATTAATAAGTAGCATATATTGAAGTTTACGTTGAACCATGTCAGTATGCAATAATTCATGTTTATGGTATCAAATTGACAATGATTTATAAGATGGAAACAATTGTTACATAAAAATTATACATGCCAATTATGAGGAAGTCTTTAATCACTGAGCTTGAGGCAAGTAGAGTTGCATGATGAGTTTTTATACACCGGACATGGAAAGACAAACTTTTTATCTAACTGTGTGGATACATCTTTCTCCTAATCCCACTCAACAAACACCTCTGCAGATTTTAAATTCTTTCAGTGAACAACACCCGATGTGCTATAACTATAATCTAACATTTTATCCCTTCATTTTACCTCAGGTAGAAGCAAAAAAGGCCGTCCCTAGGGATGATCAACAAACTCCAATCAGGACTAGTGGCAGCTTTCAAGGGTCTCCAGGTCCTGCCCGCACTGCCCCCACAAAAAAGATATTCGTGGGGGGCTTAGCTTCCACAGTTACAGAGAGTGAGTTCAAGAAGTACTTTGATCAATTTGGGTTTATCACAGATGTTGTGGTGATGTATGATCACAACACTCAAAGGCCTAGAGGTTTTGGATTCATTACATTTGATTCAGAGGAAGCCGTGGACAGAGTACTGCTTAGAACATTTCATGAACTCAATGGTAAAATGGTTGAGGTCAAGCGTGCTGTTCCCAAAGAGTTATCCCCAGGGACAATCAAGAAACAATTAAGTGGACCAAACTATGGAGTAAGCAGAGTCAGTGATTTGCTTAGTGCCTACACTCAGAGATATAATCAAAGCCCAATTGGAAGCTATGGACTGAGACTGGATGGTAGGTTTAGTCCAGTTTCTGTTGGCAGGAGTGTATATCCTCCATTCAGTCCTGGTTATGGCATTGGACCAAATCTTGAGCCTGGTTTTGGTACAAATTTCGAGGGAGTTGGACAGGTATCTAATATCAGCTATGGGCGTGGTTCAAATCCTTTGCAAAATGGGAGTCCAAACAGGTATGGTAGTGCAGTTGGGTATGGCGTAGGTAGCAGTGGATATGGCATAATTTCGGGAAACAGGAACACATTGGGGAACAGCAGTGTTAGTTATGGTAAAAGTCCTACTTACTCCGGCTCTTTTAATGGTACTGGAGTTGGGGATACTGGACTTCGCAATGCATTTGGCAACATTGAAGCTATTTGGGATTCGCCTCCTATTTCAGGTCAAAGCGGAGGGATGGCTTCTTCTTTGAGCATCGGCAATTTAAATCTGGGTAGTGCTGACAGCAGTTTTGAGTTGGGCCCGATAGGTTATGCTAGGAACACAAGCAGCAATATTGCTCCAACATTGTCTATGTATGCTGCTGCAGCTAGTACTAATGAGGGGGGTTTTGGGAACTTCCGTGGCGGTGGTTTATTTAATGGTGATCCAGCCTGGCAATCATCATCTCCAGAGCTTGATGGCTTTGGCCTGTTTGGTAATGAACTTAGGAGTGCAGTTTCTGATGTTACCCCTAGAGATGCTGTTCGTTATGCGGAAGGATATAGTGTTAATAATAGATCAACAAGGGGTAAGCACCCTTTCTTTCTTTTTTCCTATTTCTTTCAATTTCAATACTTTTAATGTATACCATTCTTTCTTCCTATTGATTTTCCATTTTCTTTACAATTCCATCAGTTTTAATGTACATGATCCATGCCACTGTTTTTCTGCTATAGTCCAAAGCTATGTTGCTTCCAGTGAGCAAATTTTCTGTCTCAAACTAAGATTTAACTTAGTTTATTGATGCTTCCTGTGTGGACTTTGAATCATGTTTAGTGTACTATAGTGTTCAAAACCCAACACCCAAGGTTTAAGAAGTTGGTCATTTAACATAGTATAGGAGGACCTATACTATAGGTTTTAGTACACTCTGAGATATTTTGATAGTTATTTCCCAATTTTAACTTGCAGTGATGCACTATTAAATCCCAAATTTTGAAGTGCATTGTAATAGTGATCCTTGAATTTCTTGCCTTTATGTGATAATGAGTGCATGAATTGGTAGTTTGTAAGTTATCGTACCTTAATATAGTAAAATAATGTTCCTTGTATGCATGTTTTGAGAAATTAAAATAAAATAATCCTACTTTGCCAACATATTGTTAATTATTACTTCCTCTGTTTCAGTATGATTTTGTTGTAATGTCGTACACATACGAATGCATTTAAGAATCAATGTAAATAGTTGTTATATCTTTACAATATTACCTCTATTAAGCTCTATGCCTATTTATATTTATGCACAATAACTAAAAAATCAAATATATTACTTGTTGGGGATATAGTTGGAATTCAACATAGTTTATAAACAAAAGAAGAGCTAATATTTGAAACAACAATAATTCTCTAAAAGAGCTGATAAAATAAAACATAGGGAGTATTTAATAACAGCTTGTTTGTTCTGATTCTTCTGAAGTTTAATTAGATTATACAGAGTAGTTCTCGTTTTTGCATATTAATTAACACTAAAAAATTATCTTCATATAACTTTAAGATATTCAAATTAATTGGTTATCATTACATTGTTTTCCCTATATATGGCGTGTCTAGAAAATATAGCAATTGTTGTTAATTATACATAAAACGTGTTGTATTGGCAACTAAATCATTTTATGCTGTAATGTTGAAGGTGTTCATTACTTATGTTTTATTTGATTCCCAATAGATTGCATAAGCCAGCACTAAATAACACTTGATATGAGTTAGTAAAATAATGTTGACAAAAAAGTCACTTTAGGCTCTAATGTAAAAGGTAATTTTTTTTCCTTGAACCCAAATTTATTGCACAGGCCAGCACTAAAGAGCACTGAATATGAATTAGTGTTTACAACACATCCTATAATTTTAAAGGTGTTTCTGTAGTATTATTTTTTGATCCAATAGATTGGGTAAGCCAGCACTAAATAACACTCCAAAAATGTATGTGCATGTTCCTGTCCTGTCTAGATTAAATAATTAATGTAATAATTAATGTAACATGATAGTTTTCTAAATTCGTTATAGCTGTGTCGCTACCTATTTGACTCATCGAACAAGAATTAATATTTCTAAGGTTGTTGGTATAATTAGGCACACAAGAGTTTCAAAAATGTAATAATTTTACACTGGTTCTCTATTCACTTCAAATTATTTAAGTATGCTGACTATTTAAACGGATTCGGTATCATTGTACTTGATATTTTTCTTGTTTTTTGTTTGATCAGGAATTGCTGCCTAGGAGGATTATTATAGTGACAGAAGGTTATGTGGGTGAAAAATCAGGTAAATGGGACTGCAGGACTTTGGTATTGAGGATCAAACTCATAATTACTTATAGTAAACTAATATATAATGTTGCAATGTCTAGTTGGATATTTTACCTGCTTGATGCATAATGTTAGCATTGAGCAGTGAATGTCAAAAATAATAACTGATGTTTCTACTTTGTTTGTCATCGGGTTTTTATTAATTTTTTTTATCGGATTAATTTATTAATCACATGTATTTGAATTTTGTGGAACAAATCACTTAACATATGATACAATGTGATATCCAAAATTTTATCTAGTGAAGGAGAAGCTAAAAATTTAAAGAGCGAGACAGAATAAGAATGTAGTTATATTAATTTTAATATTTCAATAAATAGAAATAAAATAGACACTGAAAGACAGAAGAAAAAGCTCAAGTAAAGGATAATAGAAGGTTAATGTCAAGAGGAAAATATACAGGTGGATAAAGAAGTTCTGAAGATAAGTAGAGAGGAAAAGAAAAACCAGAAATTAGATGCAATAGGAATGGTTTAAAACTCAAACTACAATGGCTATTACTCTCATATTCTTGGCTGCTCGGTGTTGCTTTTTATGTACCAGCCTATTGCTTCGTCTTTCTTTATATGTGAAAAGTAAGACAATGTTTAAATTATATCATGAAATGCATGCCTATTTAAATGCATTAATTAAAGAGAGGTTGATTACTGAATTTATTGAGGATAAATAGTGTCAAATTGAAAAATGGCCTTGAGGATATTACAATCTGACTATTCTATGAACATATGAACACTATATAATTTTCTATATCTAGTGTTCTACACTAGCAAATCAAGTTAGTACAGCATGCTTTTAAATGCCATTTCCAATCATGATATATTTATGTCAACGTTTGATAGTTTGAATACTCATGGATGATTTAGTACTTGAGAAAGTGATTACCATTTTCCTTTTATAAAAAATGAAATATTTTTTTTATCTATGTTTAGTGTAATATTTTCTTGTTAAAAATTTGGAACCATTTTCGCAGGAACCATGTGCAGTAGGCATTTGAACATGCAGCCCATTGGGAGAAGAAGTACATTTGATTAGAACAGCTAATTGGAACATCTGTTTATCTGCAGAGATATATTTTGCAGAAGGTTTCCGTAAACCTTAAGCTTGAGTTTTTTCTTATATAGAACTTATTTCATGGAATTTAATTAAATGTAAATTGTGCTTGCGATGGTGACTCAACAATACATAAAAGATGAAATGAAAATAGAAGAGAACTTGAATACATTTCCGTACGTTTTACTCTGCTGTAATGTCCAGCAAAGTTTCTGAATATTCTGTAGTATTTTGTTATGTTCATGGAAAGTTTTTACCCGTAGATCTAGAGATAAATATTGTTAATTTCTTCTTCTCATTCTAACATTGTTTGGTTTTAGATAATATATGTGGTTGGGGTTGTTCAGCAAGTTATTCACAAAGAACAATTGGAGAGATACTACTTACTTTTCCATGAGATATTCTATTAGAAGCTCAACAACTATGTAGTATAAATTGGTGAAAGCACATTTTTTGCTTTTGCTATTAGCTCGTGCTAGTACTTTAGGAGAGGAGCCACTTTCTTGAGAGATGCTTAATGCAAGGTTTATGAGTTTTGCTTAATTCAACAATAGAGAGCGAAGGAAGTTTAATAAAAAAAAAATTACGTGTAGAGTCAAGCGCAATCACATTGATGCTTAATCATGCAAAATCTAAGATAATACGACTTAAAATAGTATAAAACAGGGGTTAGGTGTCTAAACTGACAGCTGAAAGTTTTGGTTGTTGGTAAATTTGAGCTGTTTGCGGCATTTTTTTTTCTCTTGGACTGCTATTCATCTACATCCTTGTGCGGTTGTGCCTGAAACGGAAGGACTCCAATTGGAGGAAGTTGAGAAAATGCTGGAGAAAGGTCCTAGACTAAGTCACCAAAACTTTGACAAGGATGTTGAAACCTTTCAAAAGACCTAATACTATAAAAAGAAATTTATCTAATGTGTTTTGAAATAGATGACTGTTGTGTAGGAGTTATCTATTCAAAGAATGGAGGGAGTATAAAATTTTTAGAGACAGTGCAGGTCCTGGGCCTTTGAAGTTGATAGCTACGAAAAATCCAGATATATCAAACCAGAGAGAGACCAAACTAGTAGACTGGTACTTTCAGGTCGTACATCAGGGTTGGATAATGTACAGAAACTTTATGGATGGGTAGAGAGATCGTTTTCGTGAAGACCCTTGACGGTGCAAAAACAGTAATAAATCACAGAAATAAGAGTAAACATCTAGATGATCATGCCGACTGTATGTAAATCGTTGGTTCTGCGGTTTAGCATATGAAACTATTGTTCGTATGAGATAATAGTTCATTGACTTTGCTGTTTTATCAGCCATGTGCTTTTAGTTTAGTAAGCAAATAACAGAGAAATTAAGAGCCCTGAACACAGTTGTAACATTAATCAACTGGCCTTCTGAACAAACCAGAAGCTAGCACAAGACCTTTTGTCATTACAAAGAACACAAAGTTTCTATACCCAAATTCTCTGGCCCAACTAAAAATAGACCTAGGGACATGTTTAAATAACAAACCTTCCTGACATCAAGAAAAACTAGTCTACCATTTCCAGCCCTAATCTGTTCAAACCTAGATGTTACAACATTTCAAACCTAGATGTTACAACATACTACTAATATACAGCACACTGCCAAGCGCGGAGTCTAAATGGAAGAACATTTCTTGACTACGGTCGGAGGGCGTGCCTTGTATTTTGACCTGATAACAAATCGATGGATCTGTAGACTCTGTACCGTGACTTGAGTTTTCATTGTTGTCTGATTTAAACAACCCAATCTTCAAGGACTAGAACCGGAAGCTTCATGTCTTGATTCTCTAAGATATCTTAGAAGGGTTTTAGCCTGGTAATTAAGAACAAGCAACTAAATACCATCAGATAACAGATACTGAAAATTGTTAATGTTCATCGAACAACAGAAAGTCTTAACCTTCCTTGAATGTTGTACTTACCCAAATTAAACATGATGAATAATTATCATTGCCTAGAGTTATAAACTAATATGATAAGTTATGTTTTACTAGTCTAATTAAGAAAGTTAATCATTTGAGCGAATCTAAAGCAACTCAATCCTAATAACCATTTGCAATTTAGTCATAGAACACTTGTAAAAATCTCTCACCTTTTGCCTAGTTTTAGCAGTTCCACACAGTGATAGCTCGATCAACGGAGGAATGCAACCTTCTCTAACCAACAATCCTCTATTCTTCAAATTCTCATCACACAACTGAATCAATATCATCACAGCAAACTCCTTCCCATTCATCGAACCCTCCTCGATAACCTCAACCAACACTGGAATCCCACCTTCCTCCACTATCTTTTCTTTCCCCGACTCAACTCCAGCCAATCTACACAACACTGCCATTGCCTTTTCCTTCATTCCACCACCTTCCTCCTCCACCATTTCTACCAACAACTTCACCACCCCACAATTAACCGCCCTTTCCTTATTCTCATCCACCGAACATATCTTGTACAATGTCGTAATTGCATCTTTCTTCCCCCTATTCGACCCGTTTTGCAACATAAACACTAAAGGAGGGATCGCGCCTAACTCTCCGATCAAGACCCTGTTTTCTTCCAATAACGCGAGATTGAGCAATGCACAAGCTGCATTTTGCTTAGACGTCTCGGTCCCACTTTCCAACACATGAACCAACGGCTTAATACCTCCCAATCGACTAATTATAATCCTGTTTTCTTCCAATAACGACAAATTTAGTAAAGCAGTGACAGAATGTTCTTGAATACACGAATCAGAACAATGAAGCAAGGCTATAAGGGCAGGAACAGCACCTAATTCCCCGATCAAAGCTCGATTCTCTGAACAATTCTTGGCTAAACACCTGAGCTTCTCAGCTGCTGATCTTTTAACAGTGACTGATGGAAAATCAAGATTTTCAATACAATCCTTGACCATTTGTTCAACATTTTCCTGCAAAACAGAACTGCATGCTGGGTGGAGGTCATCAGAGATGTCTCCAGAGAATGATCGACATAGGTTAGAGCGAATGGTACGCATAGAACGAGCCTGGGCATAGTACTGATGAGAATTAGTGTTAAGTGAGCACTTAGATTCTTGTAATGAAACCATAATAATAAAAATGTTATCGTACAAAATGAGCTACAAGTATGTTAATATTGAGAGCCAGAGAGGTGTGTGCAAGAGAGGAGGAGAATGAAAGGGGGTGTATAAATAGGTGTAGATCGATGATGAGGATGAGTTGAGTTAAACTGTGAAAGAGACCACGTTTGTTGTAGTAAGGAGAATGTAATATGAATACACGTAACTGTGTGTGTCCACACACGTTTATGCGTATAAAATCGGTGCCGCATGGCCCGCATGCCCCCACTGTATTATTTGTGTACACATGCTTTTAGAGTACACCATGCTACCTGCTGTTATACGTATATTGGATGTCCATGTATACCATCCTAGGAAAATGATATTTGTCGTATATTGGATGTTATAAATTATCTACCTCTTTTACTGCAATATAATTATAAAAAACTTACACATATTTTACAATACATAATAATTAAAAATATATATATTACACACTTGCTCCGAGTCCTGCAATATTCAGGTATGCCATGAAGCAGAAGGTGATGCGGTTTTTGGTTAAATTCAGCTTATGAGTTATATATATATTGCTTAAATATTTAATGATTTTTATATAGAGGTCAAAATTTTGTTTTTGTTGACCTATAATCAGAACTAAAGATGATTTGTCGACTTTTTACAGAATCGAACAGAATCAGATATTTTCATCTTAAAATGTACGTCTTCCTAAGGGCACAAAAGAACCTAATCCATTCGACTATATAAAACTGTAGTTTCGAGATTTATCAGAACATGCATGCAATCATATTATATTCCCACTTGTAGGTTTCAGATAACTAGCTAGAAAGTAGAAACAGGCTAATGGTTTAGTTCATTGTTTTTGCGGTTGTATCTGTCTGTGCCTATGTTAGTTTTACTAGCAACATCAATCTTACCCTAGCTTCCAGATACATCATATATGCAATTTAGGTCTAACCACTAATGTTTGACTTTCGTTGATTTGAAAAAGAAAAAACCACCTTAATAGAATGCGGCCAAGCAAGAGAATCGATGATAATTTATTTTTTTATTAACTACATTGAGAGTCGTTGATTGGACTAATTGAGGACAATGTATTATATTTATTTCGATGTGATTATTTAAATTAACAATGAGCTAGTGAGGTTCGAAAGGAGAATTGTCAAATTTTGCCGGTAGTTGGGAGAAAATTGTTATATTCTGTGTGTAAACGATGCTATAAATATTGCTCAATGACAACAACAAAGCCAAGTTGAGTCTTGTACATTTCTGATCTATAAAGTTGAGTGTTTGTTTGCTTATAAGGTATATGAAATAGTAGCGGCAAACCAAGTTGTTCGGCATATATACTCCGTATGAGAATTGTACAGACCATTGAAAACCCTTTTTTATTCTTTTGTTACTTCTAGATATTTTCAAGTTGATCGAATATTTATTTATTATTTAAATATTATTTTACAGGTTATACATGTTTGTATAAGGGGGTTACCTTAATTAACCCTTAAACTTCAGTATGAAATAATTTTTATTTATAATGATTTCTGCATATCAAATTTTATTTTTAAGTACTCTCTCCGTCCCGACCCTTTAATTTTTTCACGCATTTTAATGTGCTCGGTAAAGTTATTTGTAAATAATATTTTTTAAAATTTTATATTTTATATAAAATTATAATGTTTAATTTTTTATATAAAACAAAAAAATTGAAAAATATTATATATAAATACCACTATCAAATACATTAAAATACGTAAAAAAATAGCTCACATAAAATGTGACGGAGGAAATACATAACATTATTTCAATTTTTTCTATTAAAGATTAAAATAAGAAGTTTGATCGCAGGATCATGACTGTAATGTCTCAAAATCAAAACCACCAAATAACTTTGTGCCTTTGGTGGTCAATTATAATAAAATCTTTAAGATTTCGTCAGTCCAATAGCTATCCAGGGACGGCGTGACACATGAATATCACATTTATTTTATTTTTAGTTTAATTCTATTAGCTATCTTGTTACTCCGAAATTGAAAAACATTTTAAAAAATATAATAATACAGCACTAGAGCAGTAGAGCTCGTTGGAGTAGTCTACGTTTAACCACGTATGTAGCCAACTTAGCTTACACGTATGATATTTTGAAAGTTACTATTATTATATATACTAGTTTATAAACCGTGCAAATCACGGACGAGATTAATAAATTATATATTAATTATTTTATATGATTTAAATATATAATTTAATTATTTTTTATTATATCGGCTATGATAATATAATATACAATAAAAATTATTTATAGATAAAGTAATAATATTATTTTAATATTCATGAGATTTAATTAATAAGTTTTAATATTTATGAGATTTAATTAATAAGTTGTAATTTCAAGTAGAAGTGAAGTGAGATATGTTATTAGATTGTTTTACAAAATATGACTCACCGATGATAGAGTTATATGTAAAATATATATGTTTTAAAATTAAATTATAATTATATCATAATTGCATAAAAAATTTGTATAAAAAAAACTTACGGATAATAAAAAGAGTTGTATAAAAAGAGGACTTACCGGACGGACGACCAACTGACCAAACTTTTTATTTTTCTTTAAATTTAATTAGGAAATTTTTATTAATAAAAAGAGTTACAAATATATTAGAAATATTTTAATTAAAATTTAAATAAAAGAGTATATTTTAATGTAGGTAAAATATAATATAATTTTAATATTCAAAAATTTTAATTATAAAATTGTAATTTTAAATAAATTAAAGTGTTTGAGCGATGAGGAAAATTGAAACATGTTAGTAGATTGTGAGTACAACTATATATTCTAATTAAAAGAGAAGTTTGTTTAAAATAATATAATATAAAAGTATAGATAATATAGATATAACATAGTGATAAAATTTAATTAATGTTAATAAAATAATATTATTATTTTAATATTAATAAAATTTAATATTCATAGAATATAATTTAAATATAATATAAAATTATTCTATCCGTGATGATGAGTTGTATAAAAAGAGGATTATCGGGGGTTAGAATTGTATATAGGGTGTTGATGTCGGTCTTCTAATTTCAACATATCCCGCTTTTTGCGGAGATAAAAGGAAGAATCTATTTCTTTAAAATATTCTCTTTATTTCCATCTCAAGCTCGGTCATTAGCTATTCTCCTGGTATTTTGATATTGATGAGAACTGGTTGTTCTAGTTTGAGCAAAGTTCTTCTAATTTGAGTATAACTTATGTTTTGATAAATAATTTGTGTTATGTGATTAAAATATAGAAATAGATGGAAACTAAAAAAATGCATATTGTTTATCATAAACTTTAATGATATATTAAATAAAAATTATAGGATAAACTTTAATAATATATTAAATAAAAATTATAGTATAAGTATGATTCGTAAAAAAATATAGAATATAATTTAAATATAATATAATATAATCATATCTTATTATCTTATCTTGTATAAAAAGAGAATTAATGGGGTTAGAGTTGTATGTATGATTATATTCTTTTTAAAATTATATTTTATTAAAATTCAATGGTTAAGATTGTTTCTATGGTTCATATAAAATTGAACGGTTAAGATCTTTTCTATGGTTCACCCAGTACCATAACGACGACCAAAACTTTTAATGTTTCGGTTATAATAATATAGTATAGATCCAGGCGAATATTCCAATAGAAAATCTTGTGTATTGATTAAATTATTACACAGAATCTAAATTTTTTATGTCTGTGATACCGAGTTAAAAATAAAAAAAATAAAAGAACAGTAAAAAAATTCAAAATTTTCTCTTAAAATTATGTTCACGAATTCTTTTATTATTTTAATATTGGAGATAGAAAATCTCACATATCAACACAAACTTTAAAATATTTAAAATTATACATGGAAATAAGTTGAAATAGGTTTTCTTATATTTGTACAAGAAACTAAAATAGAATGATGAAATATTAAAATAAAGTTATCAATGTCGCGTAGATGAAATCATTGAAACTTGAATACGAGTTGACTGAATAATTTGTACTTCTGTAGTTTTATGGACGGGACTTTTAATTCCTAGCTATCAATTCAAAATTAAATTCAGGAATAAAATGTTTTATCCATCATATTTAACCTTAAATTTGACTAATTTATATTCAATCGTTCATTGATTCGTGTCGAATTATTCAACTGAATGCAGTAGAAAAGAGTTGTTGATCACATTTTCGACCTTAAATTGAATTGTTTTCAATTAAATTTAACTGCAATATATTGACAATAAACTTTCGAATTTAATTTTTTTGTAGTTCACTAAATGTATACCTTTTAATTCGACGATATAAAATCCTAATTTATCAATTTGTTAAATTCCTATTTATAGCTTTAAATTAAACTGTACAAAACATGCGTGCAATCATGTAATAATATATATATATATAAACTCACACCAACAGTTGCAGGTTTCAGATAACTCGAAAGTTGAAACAGGCTAATGGTTTAGTGGCCAGTTGTTTAGTTCATTCCTTTTGTCGTTGTATGGAAAAATGAACCTTCTTGTGAGTCACAAGAAGCCAATTATATATATTAGCTCAACTAATCTCTTTTTAGCTTCCAGATACATAAAAATGTATAAATTATTTAGGTCTACCACTAATGCTGGCTCTGGTCCAACATACTCCCCCATCAAATCATCTTTATTCAATTGAAGGAAAAGAAATAGAATGCGGCTAAGCAAGAGAGTTGTTAATACTTGATTGGACTGATGCAATGCATTATATATATATAATTTGTTGTGATTATTTTAATGAAGAACAATTGAGGTAGAGATGGATTTTTTTTTTAAATTTCGGTGGTTCGGAGAAAATTGTTATATTTTGTATGTGAACAAGAAATGTTATAAAATTTGCTTAATAACAACTAAAAAAATTGCAAAAAATGTTATAGATACAAATTATTTAGAATAAATTGCGTGAGAAGTGTTTTTACGATAAAAATTACTCTCAACTAAATTATTGTTTTAGACGTATATCTATTTTGCATAATCTTCAAAAGTTACAGCCGAGGAATATGTTAATTACGTCAAATTTCTAAATAGCAAGCTGTAATAATTTGAAAAGACTATATTTTTTATTAGTTAGCTGTATATATCTGATTAATTTGTATGACTTTAAGGTTAAGGTCCGTAATAGCAACAAAACAAGTTGTAGCCTACTCTATCAAAGCGGTATATGTAGTCATGTAGAGCCATCTTTTTTATTACTGTAATAACCCATTTTTATGGTTTAATTTTTTTTAAATATATTTGTCTTTGATTGTAAATAATAGTCATATAGTTTATTTTATGGGATTGACCTAATAATAATTTGTTCCTTTTATAAGTTGAAGAAGAATTTTTTTTAAAAATGGAAATAGGATAAATATTAGAATAATATTACTAATTAGAAATAATATTTATTGTTGTAAATTGTCAGCAATCGTAACTGCTAGATAGATTATATGTTACACTTACAAATAGAGAATACAAATAGAATAAGGAAAAAAAAGAAGAAGAGCACACTAAGGGAAGGAAGGAGGAAGAATATGCTTTGAACCATTTCATCAAGATCACTTTATGTATTGGGTACAATATCAGTATCGAGGTAAGTGACTTTTTAATGTACTTTCATGTTCAAAAAAATGCTATTACCTCAACTTGTTTTAAAGAGCATGTTAAAATTTATTGTTTAAAGATTTATAGTAATTATCAGTTTTGTTTTGAGAAGTATTTTCGAAAATAAGAACATAGATTTATAGAATTCCCGATCTCTGCGTATCGAACTTGTTCGTAATTTTTGCAATAGTTTCGGAACTAGACATAGATACCCTTTCTAAGCACACAAGTGTACACTCATAGATACCTAGTCAGGGGGCGAGGTTACTGAACTTATAGAACCATAGATGTCGTGTCGCTGGCTTACTGTGACCGTGAATTTGACTGTGGAATAATATAGTCTCTTTTATCGTTTTGATTCATTGTTCTATCGAATTATAGATTTTCAGTTATATTTTATTCGATTTTGAAAATTATAGTTCTCTGTTAGTTTTGAAAAGATGTTTCTAAAATATACAAGCATATTTTTTTTGAAATAATAGTTAGTTGAATAGTTATTTACTGGGTTTCACAGCTCATCCTTTTAATATATTTCAAGTTCTGCAAATGAGACGAATAAATGAGACTTAAGCATGCTACATAGTTGGAATTGTTACTTCGCATTTGATTTCTTTTATTTAGTATGCTACATTGTTTATTTCGCATTCAGACTTTTATTTTTATGTGGGTGTTGCATCTCCAATATCACTAGTTTACGTTTTGAATTAACTTTTTGTTTTTGAACTTAAGGATATCAAGATTGTTGATTTTAAATTTGAATTATTATATTTTACTATTGATTTACTATGAAAAAGGGTCTGATGTTACAATTACAATTTCGTATGTTACTTGTTGATTTGCTGGTTTATATTGGGAAAAATAATTATTTATCATATAAGAATTAAATTTATATATGTTTCTAAGTTTGAAACTTTTTCTGTCCAATGGCTGTCCACAGGACGGCATAACACATGTATATCTGATGTGTATATATAAATAACTTTTCATGAACACAATGTGGTTAAATTGTGTTGATATTGCAATGATCAACATATGGAGTAATTCTTTTTGAGAAATTGACTCTATAACTTTTAATAACTTTTTTAATGACTTTATATTAATTTATTCATTTTTTAATAATTTTTGAATTAATGAGAATCAAATACTTAAAACTTCGTAAAATAAATTTTTATCAGTACGATACTTCATCACATTTAAATAAAATTAACCTGATTTTGGAAAACAATTATAAATAAATGTCAAATTGTTGAACCCTTAAATTTATCTATTTCTGGCTTTTGATATAATCCTGAGTCTTAGATTTATTTATTTATTTGATTTGATGAACTGGATCATGAATATGATGTTCATAAGAAATCGTTTCTTGTCTAAACTCAAATCAAAACCACCGAACTTGTGCCTCGGTAGACTTTTAATAAAATCTAAATCTTAGACTATTTCTGTTTAATCGCTTTCTAGAGAAGGGGCAGCGTGACACATGACTATCACATTTATCTTGTTTTACTTTAGCTTTCTTCTTACTCTTAAATTTCGAAAAGGTGTCGCACAAATAAAAATAATTACAGCACTATAGGCCACATCAAAATAGTCCAAGTTTAGTCACGGATATATCCGCCAGCTGGGCTTCCACGTATCATAGTTCACAAAATTCTTTTTGTGCATATCTTATTTATTACTAAAATATAGTATAAAATATTGATAAATTATTTAATTAACACCTGGAAGTTTGATAACTTTACAGTTTTACACTATTAATGATTTGAATTTCTATTTCTTGATCAATGACTTCTTGATCCGAACGGTATCTTCCTCACTTTATTTACGAGAGAATTTCTATTTCTTTTGTAAATCAAGGAGTTAGGCCAATATGGTGTTTTTTGAAGAATAAAATTAAAATTTTGAGTTCGATTTTCTATAAAGGTGATATTATTATTCAAAGTTTATAAATTCTGATAACCCGTTTTTAAGAAATGTAGTCTAAGTTTTTGGCGAAATTTTATTCTCACTCAACAAATTATGGTTGCCTTCAAAACAAAATTAGAAAGTAGATTTTCATAAATAATTTAAATTTTTTTATGAACTTTAGAATTTTCTTTGAGCGGAGACGTGCACAGGAGGTTCTGTAAAAAATATGAGAAGAGTTGACAAATAATTTAATATGCTACAATAAAAGAAAACTGTAGGTTGTAAAAGCTTAAAATAATCAAAACCATGCTCCATGCACATAGTTGTATCTCTATATTTTAATTTTGTAGACATGAAATCTCGTTTCGGCGTAGGATAGATATTAAATTAAAAAAGAGGTTGTCATATATATAGTTTTTCCTCAATAACTCAATTTAAGTGAATGGTAGTATTCACTTTGAGAAGGGGAGTTAATCCGCCATTAAAATTAGACGAGGTGTGCGTAAATTGATACGTACATTTGATATAATAAAAAAATTTATATAAATATTTTTATAAAAATATTCTTGTATGGTTTAAAATTTTTTAGTGGCCTATTAAAAAACTAAAAACGAAAAATTATCTTTTTTATGATGTCAAAAATCAGACAAGTATTTATAGTCTACAAACAAAAGAGAAATGCTAGAGTCCCAAAATTATTTTCCAAAAAATATTCCCAAAATCCACTTGTCTAATCTTAATTGGTTGTTAAAATAATAAATGAAATGAACCCCTCGTGTATGCACATTAACACACGAATTAAAATTTTTCATTCTGTCATATCACTACTACCACGTTATTTTAGAATATATTTTGGGGATATTTTTTGGTTATCAAGCATTAGTCACAAAACTACAAAACTAGGGAGAGAAAAAGATAATAAGCCCTCCACTATTTAGGCCCATGAATCTTATAACTGCTGAAGTGATGAACACATGTACTGGTGGGCTCACTTTTTTCTATGAGTCTACAACAATTTATCTAAACTTCTAAACCCAGTTTATGTAATATCGATTGTTGGACTGCAATTCAATATAAAGTTAAACTATTCTGGTGACTAATCCAATAAACAAAGTGGACAGTCACAAGTACTTATCGAATGTCCTAAAGTTAGGCCCGGTTACAAACTCGCCTCGCCTCGCCACTGCACTTAAACCCTTCTCTATAAAAAGTTACTTTTTCTAACGGAAGGTTGGAAGTAGGCCGGTCTGAAATCCAATCCGATTCAAAGCTAAAATAATGGGTCTGGATCCTTAAAAAAAATATCTAATCAGTTAATGATCCGATCCGATAAGGGTCCTATCTAATAAAGGTCGGATATGGATCTAGCATGATCTGATCCATTAACAACCCGATCCCAATAAATAAATAAATATATATATATATATATTAAAATATATAGCACTTAATTATTTGTTATTTATATATATTATAATATATATCTATACTTCTATATTATATTATTATAGTCGAAAAATTAAAAATTTTGGTCACAAGCTAAACCATAAACAAGATCATAGCCGTTGAATTTTTGATGAGTCATAGAAACGATCTTAATCATTCAATTTTAATAAAATCTAATTTTAAAAAGATTATATATCATACACACAACTCTAATCTCCGATATTCCTCCTTTTATACAATTTCTCACAGAAAACATTATATTATATTTAAATTATTTTTATATCTTTATTTTAAGATATGAAATAAATTTTTGATAAATTTTTATGTGTACCCTGAATATTTATGAGCTGATAAATTTTTGAATTTTAAAAATATCCGGGACAAATCCGAATCCGAAAAAAATAAATGGATCCGGATATGGATCTAGTTCATCCGATCCGAATCCGAATCCTACCGTTGACAGACCTGGTGGAAAGCCTATAAATATATTAAATAATATTAATTCTTACATAATTTTTAAATGAGAGATAATTAAATTCAAAATTTTGGGATCAATTTTGGAGCCATCCCATCATCCTCAGAAAATATTTTTTAAAAACTTTGGTTATTTTTAAAATAGAAATTTTAAAATATTGAAAAACTGTGTTTTCCATATTCATCTATTTTTAAGTAGAGTTTAAACAAGGTTTTCTACACTGTCCCATTTAAAGTAGAATTTTTTTCTACAAGCGAGTCAAAACCCAAAATTTGAAATATTTCATAATATATATTTACTATATAAACTAAATTAACAAGTTCGAGGTATTTAGATCATTTTCCCTATTTTTATAGTATTGCAAAATTAATTTTGTAATTATGAGATGAGATCAGCTTGAGGACCATAGAAAATAAATGTATCAACGTGTAAAAAAAAAGTGGCCGTTGGACTGGAAAAAGATACACGAAAAGAAAGAAAATCCGAAAGGAAAACAACAAAATGTAGGCTGTCCGGCAGTTCGTCTCACGGGAGCTTGAGATTTCAATGAATCAACGTTGCCGCTGAATAAATAAATAAATAAATATATATATATATATATATATATATATAT
>QRFB01000629.1:9608-38432 GCA_008931105.1 Oenanthe javanica | reverse complement strand
GGGGGGGGGGGGGGTACTTGGCGTGTGTAACTTTATGTAAAAGGGTTGGACCTGTTGGGCGACCGACCACTCTTGGGATTTCTTAATGATAGGATATGCCCAACAGGTCCAATCCTTTTGCATAAAGTTACACACGCCAAGTACCAGCCTCCCACGTGGGTTGTACGGAGTGGTACAACACATGTGAGGGGCACATGCAAGAAGTCTATAAATACCCACCTCCAACTCCAAGATATGGAGGCCTGCTCTCCCATACTCTTACACTATACACACTTTACTATTCACACATTAGATAAACTCTAATTTCTCTCTAAGTGCTTGGCCGGAATCTTAGTTCATATTGGAGGTGTCTACGGGGTAACACGTTCCGTCGGATATTTCATTACAGGTACATGAATCCGGCAACCCGAAATCAACTCCGGCTAACGAACCGAGCTCTAGGGCAAGAAATGGGCTCAAGAGAGTTTGAAGGCTTATCAAACGCAAACTAAATTTATTAAGTTCAACATGTTGCATTTTACATGAAAAAACATACGAGTAGTACTTAGGTCAGAGCTAAAGAAGTTGGATTTTTGCTAGTTTTAGAAAATTGTATTTGCTTACTGTTCAGAGTATTATTAAATGAGTCATATTTGAGTCTCTTAACTAGTTAGTTTTAAATGAAATTGAATTTCTCAAAATTCTGAAATTGATTTAAATTATCAAATTTGACACAATACATTAAACAACAAATTATAATATTGAGTTGAGTTCTAAGAGATCGAATTTTTTTTTGTAAATTTGAATAATTTGAATTAAATATATGATTTAAAATTAAATCAAAATCAAATTCAGAATTGAGTTGATCTCATTTTATTGAGAGAACTTAATTTGATTTAACATACAAGTAATATTTGCTATTCACTTTAAATATAATTTAAAATTAATAAATGAATTAACTCAAATACAAATTACATTTATCAAGCCATAATGCCATATAAATACGATGAATTAAGTTGTTAATGTTATAATTAGTTTCTATTTAAGTAGTACGGATTTATACATAAAAATGCCCCTCTCTTACAATGTAAGAATTAAAAAAGACAAATCAATTTATATTATTTAAAATAAATTTTATATTCACAAATACTATATTATATAATTCCAAACATTATCTAAATTCATTCTATTTCTGGAAGTTTAGTCGATCAATACTCTGTTACAGTGTTACTGCAACATTTGGTAATATCTAATTAAGAGCTAAATACCTCAATTGACTATCTAATATAATTTGGTTTATTATATAATTGATTTATAAATTAAAAAATTATTTAACAAAAAAATAACTAAAATAATCAATTAGTCACCCACACCGAGTTTTTTTAATAACTAAAATATTGAACCCTACATATCCATATTTCATTATAGAATTAAGCGTCTCGGCCAACTAACTTCAACTTCTCAATAGTAAAAACTAATGTGTCTGGGTAACGTTAGAATCCTAAGGTTAAATATAAAATACATAAAAACAAATGCATCTAGTCATTTATTATTAAATATTCACTTATTATTTATTTTACTTTATTCATAAATTAATAAAGTGAGAAATTAGATGATTAATAATAGTTAAATTAGATGATCATTTATAATACACTTAAAAAGTCGGCCAGACAGCTGGGCGACAAGTTTAGCATTATTGCTACTAAGTGGGGCCAGTGGGCCCATGACATTGATTGCCCACGTGGCAAACCCTGAATATACCCACTTGTTTATCATGAGATAGAATTTGCCACGCCACTCGAAACATTTCATCACCGAATGGTTAAGTTTAGATAGTCCATGTATGTAGAAATCTTTTAAATTATAATATAAACTACTCGGATGAGATAGTGTTCAACTTTTTAAGGTGGTGTATTTTTGTTTATTATTATAATATTCAATTATATATTAATATTTGTAAGCGTTTATTTATTTGTGGACACACTTCGGCTATGATTTATGCTTACGTGGCATTATCTAATAAACAATGTATGATGGTTTGTTAAATAAAATTTAACTCTCACAAATTAACAAATAAGTAAAAATTTATTTGATATTGAAGAGTAATTTGAGACTGGTTTTCGATGAAATTTATTTTGCTAAAAATGTTTGTATAAGAAACTAGTAATCATATATAAACATAAACATAAATATCATATATCTCATATGCATGGTTATAAAAACTAGCCAAATCTTCTGATTAATTCTTACAAGATAATTCACCAATTCAAGTTTGAAAATTAATTAACCATAATATACTAATGTTTTGATTAAACATGCAAGTATTAGTTTAGACTTTATGATGTAATAAATATATATTGAAAAAAAAAATTTATATAATAAAATTAATAAATTAAATATTATTATTATTTTGATAAATCTGATTAGAATATTTAAAAATTAGTTCAATTATTTTTTGATTGTTCATAATTCGTATAATATCGTCATGTTGATCAGATCTGATTAGGAATTTTCACTACACGGCTGCGAATTTGTGATATGAGGTATAAGTCTTTTTTTTTCTTGCGGAACAGGTAAAAATGAAATTATTGTACTAGAGAATTATTAGGCGTTTGCTTAGTTTGGAAACTGAATGTGACGTGTCTGGTGTCTGGTGTCTTGTGAAGAGTAGATGAACATGTAGTACAATAATTCCCTTCTTAATATAAAATTATTCCCTTAATGATTTGGATTGAACATGAAAAATTGAAAATATGCAGGGGATAATAAGAGTCCAAGTCCAATCGCACGTGGACTCTAGTGGTAAATAATTGTGATTAATTATTTTATATAACTATGCCCATAAATGGACGAAATTAAGTTCATTTGGGATTTTTTATTTTAAGAAATAAATTATTTATTTTAAAAATTGATACATTTTTTTTCTTCTAAATGTAAGTACTTATTTTAAAATTAGATTTTATTTTTAAAATAAAAAATAAATACTTTTTTTTTGAAAAAAAATATACGTTTATATACTTTATTCTAAAAATAAATTATTTATTTCTAGGAATAATGAACACAAAGGGGGCAGTAAATAAGATTCGAATGTGATTTAAATTGTAATAGGAACCTCGGTATTTAAAAGTCGTCTTATTTTTAAACTCAAAATTTATAGTATTTTAACGTTATAAATAAATTTATTACTTTTTAAATTAAATTAAACTTGATAACAAAAAAAGTTTAAAATAATAATTTTACCTGCCCGATCAAAACTTTTTAAAATGCTAGTCAGAAACACCTTGTTCTTTAAGAATGCGAGGGGGTATATAAAGCAAAATTGGTCCACTACAATTATTCGGGTTGGACATTGAATTGTTTAATTGTTCAATAATCTGATTTTCTCCAGAGCCAGAATGATAGTGGATACGTATGATTCAATCGGCAGATTCGACACAAATAATTGCAAATACGAGGCCGAATGTGTACACATCAAACACCACGTTATTGTCAAAATCATGATATTCGATCAGTATTTTTTGTTCCAACATTGGGTGAGCAATAGAAAAATAATGATTTACACAATTATCCATGTTATATGGAACAAGTGTACACATTTTTATATATACTTTAATTGATTTTTAATCATTACATACAAATATGTTTATATTAATGTTAATAATATTTAGTTATTAATGTTAGAGTAAGATTGTACTCTTGGTTCCTGCAACCCTTGCTACTGCAACTGCTGCTACTACCTAGAGACATGATGAAATGGTGGATGTCGAATTAGCAAAATAACAAGTCATTGTTGGTATAATGATATTTCAAAAATAATGTGACCAATATTTTATATTGGTAGATATATTTTATTCCCCACTTAAATGAATATTTTATATTATATATTTATTGGTTTTATAATATTATATATTATATACATATATATATACATTGGGAGTTACATATGTTAGAGATTTTATTTTAATTTTAATTATTTATATTGATTATTTATAATATGACTTTATGTGTGAGGAGTTACAATTGATATTACTTCATCTTCTTCCTTGAGAGTTATATATGCAGATGTACTATATATATATTGGGGATAGATACACCATTAAAAAGAGACATACCTTTTTCTTTCTTTTGATTTTGTTTTTGGGCACAAGTTTGTATAGGCTCCAAACTATCACCCAAGAGTGCACTTGTGTGAGAGTGTTGAGTAAACCTTAAGGAACGGATCGGCGATACGATTTAGCACCTCGGTCGCGCCGCATATCGTTTTCAAGGCAGTGGATTTCTTGCCACGGCTCAACGATTTCTTATTCATCGATTTTGTTGATTTCAATATTTTGTAGCCATCAAATCTATTTTTCCTACAATTGAAAACGATATTTCTACAATGGCTACACTCTGCATATCTTTCTAAATAAAAGCCTCTTGATGGTAACAATTATGAAATGTGGTCTCAAAAGCTTGAAATTGATTATGTTCTGTACCAAGATATTCCCACCGGAGTTATGGAGAAAAGTTCTGATGTTTCGTCTCAGCCTCAAGGATCGACACAACTCAATCTCTCTGAAGCCGAAAGATTAGTTGCGGAAGAAATCAAGAAGAAGTACGAGAGGGACAACAAAATGGTTCGGGGACATCTCTTAAATCACATGTCTAACGCGTAGTTTGATCTTTTGGTTGACAATAAATATAGTAAATCCATTTGGGAAATATTGGAGAAAAAGTATGGTTCTGATGATGCAGGGAAGAAAAAGTATGTGGTTGGCAAGTGGATAAATTTCAAGATGACAGATGATAAGCCTATCATGGACCAGGTCCATGAATATGAAAATATTGTAACTGAGATATTGAGTGAGGGCATGAAGATGTGTGGGACCCTTCAAGCTATTGTTCTCTTGGAAAAGTTTCCTCCTTCTTGGAATGATTATCGTAATATTTTGAAACACAAGAAGAAGGACATGAAAGAGGCTAATCGTCTCAAAGATAAGTTTAAAAATCTCTCTCTTAATTCTTTTAAAGCTAATCTGGTTAAATCTACTGTTCTTATGACAAAAAACAGGTTTAATGGCAAGAAAATGCAAGCCAAATGGAATTTCTCCAAAAATAACAAGATTCAGAAATCCAAGGCTGCTTGTTATGTANATGGCAAGAAAATGCAAGCCAAATGGAATTTCTCCAAAAATAACAAGATTCAGAAATCCAAGGCGGCTTGTTATGTGTGTGGAATGACCGGACACAAAGCCTTTCAATGTTATCGACATGCTGGTGTTATTGTTAAAGGGAAGTTTATTCTCAAACTTGCATCTAAAAAGATTTGTCCTTGATTTATGTGTTGTAGACTTTGTCGAGAAGACTTACCTTAGTGATGGCTTGTTTGTGTTGAATGACATGACTAAAAATGGAAGTGCTTTTTCTGCTTATATCGTTGAGTTATTGGATGTTTGGCATCATCATTAAGGGTATCTAAATATTTCTTATGTGGACATATTAAAAGACTTGAATTTGATTTCAAAATTCTATAACATCTAAATGTCCAATTTGTGTTGGGGCCAAACATACCAAAAAATATATATATCTATACAAGCGGTTTGTTTGTGGAAGTACTAAGATGCTTGGGTTAGTTCACAAGGACTTAACAGATTTTAAAAGTTGCACTAGTAAAAGGGGTTAAAATAATTATGTGAGTTCTGTTGATAATTATTCTCATTTACTTATATTTACCGTTGCATTTCCAGATTCGAAAAGGACCACAATTGGATCTAAAAATTTTGATTGTGTTTTCATAGGACACCTTATGAAGCTGGTGTGGAACTCGTCAAAAATAATGGGCCAAGTGTTTCCCAAGAGAAATATGTTAAAATTATTGGGAGTGTGATATTTTTAATGAATTGCACTCGTCGAGACATTGCATATGCGGTTAGGAGACTCAGCAGGTATAATCATAATCCTAGTAGTGCTCATTGGACTGCTCTTCATCGGTTACTCAGGTATCTAAGAGGTACCATGGATGTTTGTTTGCATTTTTCTCAATTTCCAAATATTTTGGAAGGTTATTCTGATGCAAATTGGGTAAACGATAATGATGAAATAAACTCTACTAGTGGTTATGTTTTTGTTTTAGGTAGAGGTGCTATATCATGGAAGTCTTCAAAACAATCATGTATAGCTCGCTCTACCATGAAATCTAAATTTATTGCTCTTGAGCTGGCAGGACAAGAAGCGGAGTGGCTGAGAAATGTCTTGGCAGAAATTTCATTGTGGGGGGACGTTAGTCTCTAGTGTCTTTGCATTGTGATTCTCAAGTAATTCTTGGTCTTGCAACTAATAGTAATTTTTTATGGTGATAAGAGGCACATTCGTATAAGGCATGGTGTGTTGAGACAATTACTTAGAAATGGAGTAATTTCTCTAAATTATGTGAGGTCCGAGAAGAATTTAGCGGATCCTCTAATCAAAGGCTTGCTAAGTAGACAAGTTATGAATATGTCGAGGGGGATGTGGCTCAAGCNGTATAATGATATTTCAAAAATAATGTGACCAATATTTTATATTGGTAGATATATTTTATTCCCCACTTAAATGAATATTTTATATTATATATTTATTGGTTTTATAATATTATATATTATATACATATATATATACATTGGGAGTTACATATGTTAGAGATTTTATTTTAATTTTAATTATTTATATTGATTATTTATAATGTGACTTTATGTGTGAGGAGTTACAATTGATATTACTTCATCTTCTTCCTTGAGAGTTATATATGCAGATGTATTATATATATATTGGGGATAGATACACCATTGAAAAGAGACATACCCTTTTCTTTCTTTTGATTTTGTTTTTGGGCACAAGTTTGTATAGGCTCCAAACTATCACCCAAGAGTGCACTTGTGTGAGAGTGTTGAGTAAACCTTAGGGAACGGATCGGCGATACGATTTAGCACCTCGGTCGCGCCGCATATTATTTTCAAGGCAGTGGATTTCTTGCCACGGCTCAACGATTTCTTATTCATCGATTTTGTTGATTTCAATATTTTGTAGCCATCAAATCTATTTTTCCTACAGTCATTACATTCACATATCTTATATCTAGGGGCATGTCACAATAGCAATTTGGCTGAACACATGCAAAATCATACAGGACCAGACCAGTCTTTTTTTTTTTGACGAAGGACCAGACCAGTCTTTTAGCTCTCTGGAATCATGAAACATCTTTACAGGACCATATGCTTAAAGAACAGTCTTCAGTTGCTTCTTATTTTTGCCCGCGGAACTGTCCGATTTTCTTTTTTCTTTGATTCCCACATCAATTTTAGAGTACGTAGTTGATGACTAGTAGGACTAGGTTCCGTTATTCGCATGTGTTTAAAGATCATTTTCAAAACTTCTGTCCATATATTGATAGCTGTTGTGCAGCATTTTTGGCATAAAAGTGGCGCGCCCACCTCCAAACAGATGCCGTCCTGAGTCATTGCAATATTGCTAATTATGGTAAATCAATTTCTATTGAAAACCATAACTCCATATTCCTCGGGTTGTCCTCGTAAGAGAGTTATGTTGTGCTGCTAACCTTATCTTTGAAGATCTTTTGGGTTGCCCTTGTCTGGGAACTTAGGACGTGACCTATATTTGTGGTGGATCTAGTACTAGCCTCTAGTCAAGGTATCCTTGGAAATAGTTGTAATGGACCGGCTAGTGCCCCCGGTTTCCGGGTCAATGTCGGATCCATAAAGTCCTTGGACCTTATACTGGGTTTTGACATATCCGAACAAGCCTGAATGTAGAGTCCTCTTTCAAGAAGGTTCTGCTTGCCTTTTCTACATTCGATTCGAAGAAGGAAACTCAGGTTTCCTAATGGGCCTCTGTTTTGCCAAGAACTATATGAGCTTGATCCTCTATTTTCCCTATAAATAGAGCTCACAGCCGTTAGAGAAGAAAAACTCTAGTTATTCTAAAACCTAGCAATCTCAGCCCCCAATCTCATACAAACCATCACGCTCCGGCGATATTCAGCCCCGCTAGATCTTTTTCCGGCAAAGAATCTCGATCTTTGTTGATTATCAAATTTCTCCATCAACAATAGCGAATACATTAAGAGTAATGAAGTGTAAAAAAAATTTAAAAAATTTAAAAATGAAAATCCAAAAATAGAAATATTTATGTAGAGTTGTCCTATACTCTCTTTGAACTTAAGGACTAGTTGGTGTTAGCATTTGTTTTCAAAAATTATATATATAATGCCTTTTAGATAATTTGGACTTAGTCGAATAAGGTTTTATTTATGAAACTTGTGTCGAACGATTTTTACACCAAATTCTAAGACTTCACATATGCACAAGACATTTGTTAGAAAGATTGTATATGGATGTTATTCGATACCTGATAGAGAACCCACATGTTAGAACAATGTCGAATCAAATTTTTGTGAAAAATAAATATATATCCAAATAATAATAATAAATAAACTACTTCAATACCCAATATTCCTCAAAATAAATAGATGAGATGATGAGCACAATTAGAATTGACTAGTCTTGTTTTGTGTCCTTTGCTACTCAAGTAATTAAGTTCGTTGGGGTATTTCAAAACCTAGTGCCCTAAGACTAATTGGTTTGAGAGTCAATGACCCAAAGCTCGCTACATGTGTAACATATAAAGCCTAAGAAAACATACACTATACAGTCAATTAAAAAAATAGGAAAACAAGAAAAAGAAAAAAAAAGAAAAGGGAAAAGAGGCTATATATATGAATTTGTGATATTTGGCTAGATACTTATTTTAATAGAGATTGAGTCAGTTCAATATTGGTTTAAAAAGAGAAAATATTCTTATGCAGTTCATCTATCAGAGGGCTTAAATTCACTACACACTTTGAGATTTTTTGTAAACATTTAGATTCGACACTAGTAGATTGAAGTTACCTACAATTCGGCTATTATTAGAAAAGTCTGTTAATGCATGTATTTTCCCTTTAAAATCTTTTTGTTAACACCCTTGAAAACTAGAGAGAAAATTTAGTTGGGACAATTACTGGAATTATCTCTTATATTTTATGGGTATATCTTCTGTAAACCCTTAGAAGACAACACTCCTCTTGTAGAGATCGTCTATGAGTTTAACGGGTTTGTAAACCTAAAATTTCCCGTCACGCCTACGAAAAGGAGTCTAGGACTTTTCTTAGTTTGCTTTTTAACTTTTGATTTTACTCGAGGACGAGCAAAAGATAGGTATGATGGCATTTGATTAGTGCATGTTTTTATACCTATTTAGTGTTTGCCTTAGTATTTTTAATTAATTATTTGATGCATTTTCATAATTTTGTAGATATTTGATTAAATAAGAAGAAAAGAAGAAAAAAGGAAGAAAATGGGAGAAAAGAGCAAAAAAGGAAAAGAAGTTGATTTGAGTCAAGCCATCAAGCCATTTTCAAGCCACCAAGCTATACTTGAAGCCAAAGCAGATGACAAGTGGATGGATAGAGATGGAGGGTTATGATTTACCCAATACCCTAATTTTATCCTATAAATACTCCTCTTCTCCCATTGTATTCCCATCTTTAGTTTTACCCTAATTTTATTAGTAGCCTCTCTTTTAATTTTCTAAATCTAGTTTTTAGCTCTCTCAAATATTGTAAACACTTTTCATATTAATGCAAGTCTTTATTTTCCTTTATGTTAGTCTCCATATTCATCTTTTAAAAGTCTTAGTTTCTTTTATGCTAGTCTCCATCTTATCTTCTTTAAATTTATGGTTATGATATCTTTCTAAGTACCACAAGTTGTATACTTGGAAAATGAAAGGAGTCCTTTTAGATTAATATTCTAGATCTAGTTTACTTCATATGTCTACTTTACTCCTTAGTTTTACTTTTTATTATCTTGTCATGAGCCCTTTAAATCTCTATTTTAAATGTGAGTATAATGATTTTAGATCTTTAACTTTGTTATTGTTGGTTCTTGATTCTAGATTGTAGATCTTAGTTTCTCTTTCTACTTGCATTTTATCTTCTTTCTTTTTAGATCTTCTTTTCTTTTTTATATTTTGTGGTTGAGCTCCTAACTAGATATTAATTCTATTATTGGGTTTGATTCACATACCTTTTACATTTAATTGTTTTCATCTTTAATTTATATATTGTTCTTATCTTTTATGTTTGAGCTTTCAAGGCTCAAGTCTTTACTTTTACTTTTAATAATCTTTTGTGCTATGATAGTTTTCAAAATTCACCAAGTTGAGTTTGGGAAAATGAAATGAACACTTTTATTTTAATCTTTTTAGATCTACTCCCCTTTGATATTTAGTGGGTTTAATAATTTAAGCTTAGATTTCTCTCCATTAGTAGTTTAATTTTTTTAGTTTTAGATATAATTTTAGTAGTGTTAAAATATGATCTTTATTTTTTTTAGATATAGTTTACTAGCTTACTTATTTTTTTTTCTTTTATTAGTATAAACAAAATTCACCTTGAAATTAAATTCTCTAATATGCCTACATTAAAATTTAAGGATCGCAGAATTAATTTAACCCTTTTGGTTCGAATCTTAAAATACTAAAACGAGATCGTGCACTTGCGATAATTTCAAAATTAATATTTTTAGCACATCACTTGTGAAAGGATGTTGTTCTTTTCATATTTTCTAAACTTTTTAATGTTTTAATGATTGTCTAATATTATTAAATTTAAATATATTTTAGGAAGTAACTAAATCACTTAATAACCTACCATAGGATTATTCGAGTGATCATTTCAAGAGTTCAATGTTAATTTCTATAATTGTTTATTTTCCTAAAACTTCTATTTTTATAGAGAGAAAAGTTCGAAAAATAAATGTCATATTATGATATTTTTTAGAACACTATTTCTATATAGAAAAACCAAATAAAGATTTTTCGGTATCTTAAAATATAAATCTTTTTCCAGATAATATTGTTTATTGAGATTAGGTGTTTCCTAAAGAAACTACCATAATAAAAAAAATCATCTATCTCAGTGAAAATATTATTTGAGTAATTTTTACTCTTGCCTAATATCTACAATATATTTTTTCTCCTAGTGTTTCATTTTATCTTTTATTCGGAGAAAAATATTTTAAATACACTAGTAACTTCCCACAAGCTCTCAACTATATTTTATAAATAAGAATACTAGTAATCAATTTTATTCAAGTCAAAACTTTAGCTTAAGGGTCGATTTATTTCGTCCAACGGCTATATGTATTTTATTTAGATTTGGTACACAACTTTATCGTATTTTGATCTAAATAAATACTTTCGCTTGTTAGAATGACTTGAAATTTTTTATGGGTCAGTAGAATAATGTAAAATAATATTAAAAATTTTCTCATAATTTTCTGAGAACTTTTATTTTCGATCCAGTTCATCCAATTCGTATTTTATTCGTTTTTCAAGAAAATATTCCGAAAAATACTTTTCCAGACATAATATTATTTATAATGTTCCCAGAAAAATAAATATATTATTTTCATATTTATTGTATTTATTAATGAATTTTGGTGTTACATGCTTATTATTATTTGTTACATATTTATTTGATTAATACGTTATAATAAACACTAGTTGACTTGGTCCAACCCTAAAATGCTTTCCCCCAAAACACCTTAGATTCCCCTCAAGGTATTCAAATTTGCCCCCCAAACCAATTTAAAATTTGGGAGCATTAATCTCAACCACTCATTTCAAGTTAATCTCCATCATTCATTCCCTCAACTTTCCCTATAAATACAATCCCCCGCCCCCATATTTTCCCACACCAAGAAAGCCAAAATACTTCTCATTTTTCAAAGCTAGTATCATAATTTTTGTGGAAGTATTCTCTCCTCCTTCTCTCTAGAATACTTCTATCTTATAACCCATTTTGTTCCAACTTTCAAGTTCTTCAACAAAAGGTTATAATTTCTAAACTATTTTTTCATCTTTTGTTTCTCTTCTACACCAAGATTAAACATATTAGATCTAACCCATTAAAACTCGTTTACCTTGAAAAGAGGAAGAAAAAATTGTTTTCGATTTTTTCGACCAAATTCCGACGAGTTTTTCTAGCGAACTCTAAGGGTGGTTTTGAGTTCATATTTATGGTGTGACAAAGAGGAAACATTCTTGGCTTCAAAATCTTTAAATTTGCCCCAAGTTTTGAGCACATATCTTTTACAAAGATACTACATCTTATCAAACCTATTTAGTTTTTAACAAACCCATTTGGTTAAAATATTTGTAGATCTACAAGAAAGATTCAAAACTAAGCATTTCTAGTTTGATTCTCTCTTTCTGAAAAGGCTCCATCTATCCCACTAATAGCTTGAAATATTCAGCCTTGTTCGTATTGGAAAAATCCTTTCCACTTTGATTTTTTCGGTCGAAACTCCGGTGAATTTTTCCGGCAAGCTTTTGGTAACTTTTTAGAAAAACAAAAAGGCCTTCAACTAGCCATCTTTATTCAGAATTTTTTTTTAAAAAAATAAGTTATGAAACTATACTTTATATGCACCTTAAAATGCGTGCCGGACCTTCTTTCCTTCTCTCCGAAACGTTAACAATTGGGTGGCACATAGGTAGTATGATTTAAGTGCGTGATGTTTGAATGACATGAAACATTATATAAGTTATAGATAAATATGAATAAATATGAATAAATATGTAATCTTCAACGTCCCGGAGATGTACTATGTATTACGTACTCATAATAAAATAAATGTTTAAAAAATAATATCCAAATTATTGAGATTTATCAAATATCAATAAATATAAGATACGTTTCAAATTTTAATATTCCGCGGATACGATCAAAATAATAAAAAAATTATAATATTCGAGATTTTTCCAGAAAACTCTATCCCATGTACCATTTCAAATAATATCAAAAATACAATATTTAAAAAAGCAAAAAGATAACTTTCAACAACAATAAAAAAATTCGAAACCCACGTACACGTGTCAGCCGATGAAGTGTATATATACCATGGACACACATGTGAAGTGCCCAGAAAGAGATACACATACAGAAGTGAATAGGGTTTGTGCAATGAGCTCTTAGATTATCCATGTCATTCATCTTTAAACTCATCATCTCCTCGATATTAACGTTCATTTTCACGCACACAATGTCTCTGTTTAATTGTTTCCCACAACTCAGTAAACGCAAATTGGACGATTATGCCCCTGACGGTGACGGTTCTTCTGCCTCCTCCTCCGTTAGACCGAGGGCCGACGTTAACGGCTCTGAATTATCTTTTAGGCTCTGTGATTCTCCGTCAGCTGCTGCGTGTTGGGGTGAGTCCTCGAAAACCAAGACTTGCATACAGTTCTTTGTAAGGCTGTTATCGGGTTTGCATATATTTTTTCGAGGTGAAATAAGTGATACAGTTGAGTCTGTGCATGATGTATTACAATCGCAAACTGGAATTCCCAAGAATGAACAGAGATTGATTTATAAGAGTAAGCAGCTTTATTGGGAGCAATCACTAGGGGAATGTGGTATTGAGAAAGATGGTGTGGTGCATCTGGTAGGAATCATGATGAGTACTAATCATCCCAATGCTTATCAGTTACTCGACGAGATTGTTGAGTTGGTACGTCAATTGTGTAAAGGGAGATCGGAGAATGTACTTGTAGATGAGTCAGCCAGGGTGAAGATCAGGCGTAATTTATCAGATTATTTTGATAAATTTCCGCAAAATAATACTGATAAGGCTTCAGACTACTTGCAGGTATTTTGGTCTTCTGGTGCACCATCTGCTTTAGCAATGCTTTATACGACTCCTCATAATAAGATAATTGGTTGTGATTTGTTGAGAGAGGTAATTAAGATGCTTACTTATATGCCTCGTGCTTTGTCTCAACAGAGTGCCCCTATATTGTTAGAGATTTGTAAGCCATTGCGTAGGATGCCATTTTACGACAATGATTTTGTATTTAGCATATCGCGGAGTTGTCTTGTTAATATGGTGGGATCTGTTAAAATTGGGAGAGTGTCGAGTGCAAGTGGATGCACAAATTATGTTGTTACTTTAAGAGATATGTTAACTTTTGTTGGCGAGGCTGCTTATAAGATAATATCTAATATGGATGTTGGTATACAAGGAGATACAAGCATGGGTGTTTCGATTCCTTTGATGAATGATGTTCTTTATTTCAAACACTTTATGATTCCTGTAACTAATTTTATCAACGAAGAGGTAGTCGCAAGGCGCAGGAACTCAAAGCCCTCCAAACATAGTGATTCTGATACCAGGTTCATGCAAGACTTCAAAAATCTTGGTGATATATGCTTCAGGTTGTATGATAAGATGAGAGCTTGTCTCGAAAAAATGGAGGTGTTATTGCCCACCAAAAGTGAATCTCTTGGGTGTTATCAGTATCTTGCTATCTTAGTGGAACTAAATAATATTTTTAAGTTCTTTCCAGGCTTAGGAATATTATTAAAGAGAACCTTAAGGGAGAGGAAGCTTGCATTCTGCTATTTAATTATTAAATATGCTAGGAGGTGTGAGGATTATGGATGGATTTCTGAGCATAAGGAGGCGACTACTTTTGAGTGCAGAAGGCATTTGGCAATGATGTTACTTCCAGAAATCACGGATGAGTATGATGATGCCCTAGAGATGCTTATCGAGAGATCACAATTATTGGCCGAATCTTTTGAGTATATTGCAAATGCCGAGGCTGATACCCTACGAGCTAGTTTATTATTGAAGTTTAAAGATGAGGAAGCTACTGGCCCTGGTGTACTGAGGGAGTGGTTTATCTTAGTTTGTCAAGCCCTATTTGATCCTCAAAATGCTCTATTTGTAGCTTGTCCAAATGATCGTCGAAGGTTCTTTCCGAATCCAGGTAAGCTTGGTTCTACTTTCGTTGTACTTTGACCTACATATGAGTTTAGTAAAGTTTTATTTTTGTGTATGTATTTGCAGGTACCATACTTTTTAGTTTAATATATGTTTTCTTTTCGACAGTTTTATGTATATGGGTCCCTTTATATATCCAAACTGTATGTATTTCAAGGGTTATATTGTCTTAATAATTGAAATTTCCTGCAGTTTGACATATGTAATCTGTTAAAGAGTGGTTTAACAATTGAGACTTAAAGCTTTAGTCGATATAGTTTGGTTCATCCCTGGGGAGAGACGTTTTGATCTTTGCAAAGCCAACTTACTTACATTATGGTCGATTTAATTGGTCCATCCCTTGACAGAAATGCTTTGATCGTGCCCCTGGGTAGGAAGTAGGCTTTTTCGATTAGAGGAAATCCTAGATAGACATTTTAGTACAATGTCTAGTGTGATGAACAACTTTGTTGCCAACGACGTGAGTTGTTCAATGGTTGACCTACTGCACGAATAGTTTTCTAGTCACCAGTTAGTCCACAGTAGAGAATCATGCGCGCGACCTAGCACACCATTACTAGAACAAATTTTTTTTAAATAAAGGAAAATTAAGTACAATCTACCAAGCTAGCTGTGCTCTGTCCCACTCCCTCGTGTGCATTCTAATTGTTCTTCTTTCTTCTACTCCTCCGAAAGTGATCTGACTTGAGCAACTATTTTTAATATAAGCATTGAAACGAATTGTTATCAAACTTTGTTACAAAATGCCTCCAAGTTTCAGGTCACCTATCAGAGTTGTAGGGACTAAATGCCATCATGTTCTCACCCAAAAGACCACCTTTAATAAACCTCGTGTGCTATAGTGAGAATCAGGGAATAGCTTGCATTCATCATTAGTAATTTACATATTCTATTGATTGAAGATGGACTATTTGAATACCTCACTGAGTCCTTCCTGATACTACTTGAAATTTATGAAAATAGAATTTATATGGATGTAATATTCAAATTTAAAAGCTAATTTTAGTTTGATATAGATGTTAGTGTTAAATACTACTACTATAACTTTGGAAATTTATGACGTGTTCTGTTTTTCAGCGTCTAGGGTGGATTTATTGCACCTAAAATACTTCAGGTTTGCTGGCCGGATGATTGCATTGGCCTTGATTCACAAAGTACAGGTTGGCATTGTCTTAGATAGAGTACTTTTTTTACAATTGGCCGGAAGGAATCTTTCCCTGGTAGATATACGGGATGCCGATCCATTACTGTACAAGGGTTGCATACAAATATTGGAGATGGATCCCGAGGTAGTTGATCAAGATGCTCTAGCTCTTACATTTGTAGTAGAAACCGACAACTTAGGATCCAGGAATGTCGTGGAGCTCTGCCCTGATGGAAAAAATACTGCTGTGAATAGTAAAAATAGAAGAAACTATGTTGAACTTCTTTTTCGACATCGTTTTGTTGATTCTGTTGCGGAGCAGGTAGCTCAGTTTACTCAGGGATTCGATGATATCATGAATTCTGCAAGGCTTAGAAAATCATTTTTCCAATGCTTAGAAACTGAAGATCTTGATGGGATGCTTTATGGGAGTGATAAAGCTATATGTGTTGAAGATTGGAAGGCTCACACTGAGTACCATGGCTACAAAGAAACCGATCCTCAGATATCCTGGTTCTGGGAGGTACGTGAATCAATAATACTTCTTTTCTGTAAGGCTTTTCGGGAAAAGATGTTTATAACAGTCTCTATTCTTTATGAGGTGTTTAATTTTAGCTACGACATGTTAACAATATCATGCAAGTTCTGATGTGTGATCCTTTGGACTTTCAGTGCACAAGGTAGTTAGTTTTTCATGTTTTTTTTCATAAGTTTTACTTTCCCTTTGAATTAGTATTCCTGTATAATTGATAACATTAAATCTTTTTCTGGACTATGAGAATTTCTGAGAGCTATCTATTGCCCCCATCACATTAATTTCTTCTCATGTAGGCATGTAGCCCAGCCTGCTGTCTAGTATTAGCAGTTTAGTGCTGTGGAGAAGGTAAGTTACTTTCATATATGATTTCTGGTAAGCGTTAATTTTGGTAAATACTCATTCAGTCATTTGGTAACTGTTCTGCAGTATACTTGAAACTTTTATGTTTTAGCACATTAACAGCTTTTTCAGTTTTTAAATATAATATATATCCAAGTGAGTTTTTGATGTGTTTTAAGATACCCCTTGACTTGAGTGTTTTTGAAAGTGTAATAGTCTTTTTAGTGGCTTTTTTTTTTGAGAAACACCTAGCTGTTATAACTTAAAATGTGAAAAATGTTTTGCTGATCAACATATACGACTTGTAACTAATTAGAATGAGCATTGTTTTATAATTCAAAAAGAGTTGGTGCTTTATTTTGTTGTTGAAGGATAGCTTTTCTTCAGCATTAGCCTTGTCAAGTCATGGGCGGCTGTGATTTAATGGTAGCAAAGGACTTCTACCTTTTTTGTTAGATCTGGAGCTTAGTGTCGAAAGTTCCTGATTGCTGTTTGGCATCAGAAAATCGATATATTCTGTGAAGCTTACTATGGAATTATCCATCTCACATTGCAGGCTGTCGGGAGCATGTCAGCAGGGCAGAGAAAAGTTCTGCTATTCTTTTGGACGTCATTGAAGTATCTACCTGTAGAAGGTTTTTGTGGCTTAACCTCCCCGCTTTCTATTCACAAGATTAACGAGAGCTGCAATCGCCTTCCATCTTCTCAAACATGCTGCTATCAGTTGTGTTTCCCTCCTTATCAATCATTAAAAGTAATGCAAGATCGTCTAAGCGTCATTACTCAGGAGCATGTTGGATGCAGCTTTGGTACTTTCTGAAATAAACCTCACATGTCAGGATAGAAAATCTCTTGGTCACACATTCCAATATTTATACAAAGCTTAATGTCATGCAAAGATCGTCGTCTTTACTCAGGAGCATGTCTGCTGCAGCTCTGGAACTTGAGGAAACAAATTAACCTCACATGTAGGAACAGAAAAACTTCTAGTTGCACAATCAAACATTTATACAAAGCTTGTACCTGTTGCAGACTATTGCCTTTCAATATATAGACATGTGTAAGAAGTTTGATGTTGGTTTTTCTATTGATGGATGTGATTTATTTTCTTTTGCAAATAAAGAGCGGGAACAATTTTTCTGCTGTCAGATTGCAGAGTTTGCTTTTCATGATGATCACAGAATTGCTCGATGATGTTGTATCTGTTGTCAAGACGGGAATAACATTATCATGCGTCTAATATCTCCCAGTTTTCTTTATAAACACCTATATAAACATAATATTCTATATTATTATTATTATTATTATTATTATTATTATAGCATCATTAGTAAATATTCATAATGTTTATATAAAATAATTAAATTCTCCTCATAATTTTATTGTATTTTATTAGTATTGAATTGAATATCATTTGTGTAAACTCAATTTTTCTAAGTTTATTTCAATTTTCAATTCTAAAAGTTTAGGTTGAGTTATTCAACCTTTCCTAGTTCCTAATATTTACGGGGTTTACTTTTAGTGACTAATATATAAATTAGTTTTCAATGATATGAAATTATATAGTTTAAATTGTACTGAGCACAATTTAAAATTTATTTCATAACTTGTTAAAGAAAAATATAACTTTTGTTAGATAAATTAGTACTCCCTCCATTTTGTTTTATAAGTCACTTTTACTTTTGGCACACATATTTAGGTGATTTGACCGGATAGTAAAAATTATTATTTTTAATTTTTTTTTTTTAATAAAAATATGGTCCATAAAAAGAAAATTTTAAAAATAATGATTCTTACTATCCGGTCAAATCACCTAAATATGTGTGCCAAAAATCAAAACGATTTATAAAACAAAACGGTGGAGTATATAGTTTATACGTTGTTGACAATGATGAGTTCTAAAATTATGTAAAAAGCTCTTACACTCGTGCAAGACACGGATAATTTCTAAAATTTGAGTTATAGTTTATATTTTATTTAAATATATAATTTTAAAAATTAATGAAGCATAATTTAAAAATATATGTTCATCGATCAAACTAATTTTTAAACATTGGTAAGAAAATTTCATATATGTGCATAAATACTTAGAGTCAAAAGAATTATATATAATTTTGTTGATAATATACTCTCATATATCTAATTTTTGAAGATGAAAAATTAATTAGAAAATGTGTATAAAAGTATAATAATAATATATGAAATAAAATCATTTTCTAAAATTATGATATTGCAAATTAATTAAGTTAATTAAATATGCATAAAAGTATAATAATAGGTTAATTAATTGTATATAAGAATATAATAGTAACTTATAAATTTGAATTAATTCAAATGACATGACGAGTGAGTTGGAATAATAAAATCATCCCTAAAAAGTGTATGTTGTAATATTATGTAATAGGAAGATTTACTATTTTTTCAATTACATTAGTCGAGAAAAATTCTCTATGAAATTTTGAAGGACAGTCGGGCGGGAGGCGAGGCTGACCCCTTAGTTCCGCCCGTGTTGGTCAATCAAAATATATAAAATTATAAAAATCACCTTTTTAGAAATCAAATATCGTTAATTAATAAAAGTCATTATTTTATTCAATTTTTTTAAAATTTAGATTTTTTGGATAAATCAAAAAATTCATTAAAACATTGAACCGGACAAAACCGGGAATTGTCATTTTTGTAAAACCGAGCTGGGCCAAGCGTTTCTTAAAATTGAGTCGGGCTAGACGGAGCTTCCCTTAATAAAAAGAAGAAGAAGAAATGTTTGTGGTCTGACTTTTTTAATTTAATATTAATATTATTAAAATTAATTAATAATATAATATATATTTAAATATTTATTAAAAAAATCAGACTTTTTTGAGTTTTTCAAAAAGCCCAGATAAAATCTAAATTTAGTCCAAATTTTTCGAATTTAAAATCAAATCAGATTTTCATTCAAAATAATAATTTCATTTACAGTGTAGAATAGAAATCATTTTTTACAACAAAACATTGGGGAAGCGTACAAAACATTGTGAAAGACTAGGCCGGAACAAATATGTGAAATAATTATATAAAAATCTTTAAAATCATACATATGCTATTTACAATATTTTACAATATTTACATATATAATATTTAAAATCTTTAATAGAAAAAGGTTTTCATATAACTCAATTCATAATTTCTTATATATAAAGTTTTTATTATATTTCGAACTTCGATCGAAATCGGATTTGAAGACTAGGCATTTATAGTAGAGGAAAAACTAATAAAAGTAATTCTTTTTCCAAATTGATTTGCAGTTTTACTATATGATCTAAAAAGTATTGGTTAAGACTGTTATGCAGTTGTCTTGCTAATTGGCAAGTTTTGTCTGTCATTTTGACAGGTTTGTTTTTATTTATTCCAGTTTGTTTTGGTGATTAATTTGTGGGGATATGGAGCATTCTAGTCAGTCGTTGAATGAGATGTATGCGAGATTATCAATAGAAGAAGAGGAAGAAGGTGGAGTAGTAATTGGGAATGAGGAACTTGTTGAAAATAATGCTATGTTTGTGCTGGTGGGAAGATTTCTGACACAGAAAAATATCAATTTCAGTGCTATGTGGAATGTTATGGCATTATTATGGAGGGAATGGAGATTCATGATTTGGGTGGAAGCCGGTATTTATTTGTGTTTTATCATATAATAGATCTATAGAAAGTCATAAAGGGAGGACCCTGGTCGTTTGAACATAGTATGCTTGTGCTGCATCGTTTGGATAATACTGAATACCTGAAGACTCTCATTTGATCCAACCGAAAGAAGTGGATATATGGGTACAAATTTATGATATGCCTAGAGGGTTTTTTCTGAAAACATACCGAAAAATGTTGGAGTTTCGATTGGTACGTATGTTAAGTCTGATCCTGCAAATTTTGATGGTGCATGGAAACCATATGGACGTATTCGAGTTAAAATGAACATCGAGAAACCATTAAAGAGAAGGATGAAGATTAAACGAGAAGGTGATAAATGGAGTTGAAAAAATTTTAAGTACGAGAGGTTGAGCACTTTTTGCTCTGTTTGTGTAATACCGGGCCATTCGGAAAGAGATTGTAGTATAGTGTATGCCCATCCAGAGAAAACGATTGAACGAGCCTATGGTGTTTGACTGCGAGCTCCTCTGAAAAACGCCAAAACTGATGGGGGATCAAAATGGTTAAGGAATATAAGTACTGGTAACAGTAACTGGGAACATAGTTCTTGTTCGTCTGGATCGGAAAACATCGGGTAAAAGGATGAACAGGAGGAAGCGAGATTCATGGAGAAAGATGGAGTGATAAGAGAGATTAGCGGGGATAATGGGACAATTCAAATTAAACAGCGCGATATGGGGGATCAGGTTGTTACTAATCAGCTGCAAAACTATAGGGAGAGAGAGTTGGTGAATAATGCTGAATTAACGGATAGAATTATAGTGGACCTAAAAAGAAAGCGCATTACAAAAGAAGTACATGATGTGAACGATGGGCTGGATAAGTCAAAAAATAATGGGCCCGAAGGAACAAATGTGTCAAAAAATAGATTAGTGGTGGGTTCTGGACTCCAGGCCCGCCTAGCATTATGAGTCTGGTTGCATGGAACTGCCGTGGGCTGGCCAACCTACGAGCAGTTAGGTTTCTAAAAGAAATCAATTATCAGCATAGGCCCGGTATTATTTTCTTGTGTGAAACATTAGTTAAAGAAAAAAGAATAAAAGAAGTTTGTAAAGCTTTGGAGTTTGAAGGTTACCATTCTGTGGACGCTCAGGGGCATGGAGGAGGCATTGCCTTAATGTGGAAGAAGGTAGGGGGAGTGGAAATTAAAGAAAGTTATAGTAACTTTATTGATTTCGATGTAGTAAACGATCAAATTGGTCGATGGAGGTATACAGGATTCTATGGATATCCGGAGAGGGGTAAAAGACGTGATTCGTGGGGCCTGTTACGTAGTTTTGTTATTTCCCTTAGTACAAGTTTGTAGAAGGGGGGATTGAATACAAACTTAATAATTTTTATCAAATTCTTGCGGATTTAAGTTTGCATCAAAAGTGTTTATGTGTTTGAAAATGAAAACTAAGAAAAATTGCAATTGAAATTAAATTATCAATACTTAAAAAAATATTAAAAATTACTAGTGGATTGATTTTCCACTAGTGAATATTTTGCTTTCAATTAACCTTGGTCTAGAAACCAAGCTGTTTACAATATAAAAAATCGAACAAAGAAAAACATGCAAATGATTCCTATATTTTCCAAGCTTTTCTTGTTCTGTTCTATTTCTTACCCTTGCTACAATGAACTACTAAATTATATATAGTAGTTCATTTCTACTTCTATTTTCTATCGATTGATAAATGTATAAAATACATTGTACAATGTTTACACTAAAATAGAAAGTAGTTTCTTTCACAGTCTTCCTTAGACTTTGTCTAGTTCTGGAAAAGCTTTTGTCTTGATCTTCTCCTTGAAGATTGTGTTCCTTTGAAAGTTCTTACAATCCTGACAAGACTGTCTTCCATTGATTCAGATTCCTGCAAAGATTCCATTCCATTTGTCTTTAACTGTTTTGGGAAACCTTGATCAATTGATAATTGTTGTGAAACTTATCAATCGATCCTTTTTTGCTTATCCATCGATGGATATGTTATCCATTGATCAATTGATGTATCAATGAATATTTGAATATCCATTGATCCCTTATCCATCGATTGTTCTTTCATCCGTTGATTATCTTGATGTATTTATCCGTTGATGGTGATCCATTGATTTGACTTTAGTTGACTTCATCCATCGAACAATATTCGTATCCACTGACTTCTTTATCAGTTGATCACTTCATTTGTGAGAATTCTGACTTGGAATATTTACACTTTATCAGCTATTCTTCACATCCGTTGAAGAGCTATCAATCGAAGCCAATAAACATCAGTTAACTAGTACATTACATCCATCGAAATATTACAATCAATTGATAAGAAAAGAACTCTGAATCAGCTGTTACAATCCAATTTATCAGTTGATTAACAATAAATTAAACTGATAAATGGTTCCCTAGTCAATGGATATTTATAAGTCATATATATTGGCCAGTTACAAAATATAAATCAAATTTATAATTCTGAGTAATTTGTTATCATTACACAATATGATTCCTAACAATTTTAGCTGGTAAATCAGTGCTACCCTGGGGCATAATTGGTGATATTAATGATCTTATGAATATGGAGGAGAAAAAAGGAAGAATACCTCATCCGAGATATTTACTAGAAGGATTTACGACTACAATTAATGATTATGGATTGATTGATATGGGATTTGTTGGAGACAAGTTCACTGGGGAAAAATGGCGAGGTAGTAATAAATGGGTTCAGGAGAGGTTAGATAGAGGCTTGGCAACATAAAATTGGAAAGACTTGTTTCATTTGGCAGAAGTTTAGGTGCTAGATGTTTCAACATCTGACTACTTACCATTGTTCCTAAACTTAAATAAGAAGATTTATGTGCCGAGAGGAAGAAGATTTCATTTTGAAAATATACGGATTCGTGAACGAGATTGTGTGAATGTAATTAGGGAGTGTTGGAATAAAGAAGGAGATGGTGATATTATGCTAAAACTGATGCATTGTTGTGTCAAACTAGAAGAATGAGGTTGAGGTTTGGTTAAAGATGCGTATGCAAATTTGAAATTGTAGAGACAAGTTGTGAAAACTTCGATCAAGAAGGGATATTCAAGGTATTATTGAGTACAAAGAGGTAAGATGAATCTATGTATGTTTGTTCGAAAAGAAGGAAGTATACCGGAAGCAGAGAGCCAAGTAATTCTGGCTTCGAGAGGGGGACCAAAATTCTCATTTTTTCCATAAGTTTGCATCCAAAAGAAAAAAACATAATACCATCTCGAAAATCAAAGATACAAATGAGGTCTGGAAGAAGAAAATTGAAGATGTTCAACATGTTATTGTCGACTATTTCTCTATCTATTTCAAACGTCGGAAATGAATGAAACACTATCAGTTAGAGAGACAGTGTAAACAGTATCTGAGGATCTTAATCAGGAGCTGATGGTACCTGTCACAAAAGAAGAAGTAAAAGAGGCAGTTTTTTTATGCATCCTGAAAAATCACCGGAACTTGATGGCCTAAACCCAACATTTTTTCAGACATACTATGATATTGTGGGTGATGATGTGAGTAGGTTTTGTAAGGTATTTTTTGATACTATGTCTTATTCCGAAAGTGAAGGAACCAAAGCAGATGACGGATTTACGGCCTATTTCACTATGTAATGTTCCTATGCGAATTCTGTCAAAAATTATGGCTAAAAGGCTTAAACCATGTTTGTCATCAATCATATTTGATAAGCAAAGTACTTTTATCGATGTGAGATTGTTAATAGACAATGCACTTATAGCGTTTGAATTAAATCATTACATCAAGAGGAACACACAAGGAAAAAATGGAGTGGCTAGCTTGAATGTTGATGTGTCAAAAGCTTATGACAGATTGGAATGGGGTTTCCTATGAAGAATGTTAAATAAATTCGGGTCCAATCAGATGTGGATAGAAAGAGTGATGACATGTGTTACGAGTGTATCATACAGCTTCTTACATAATGGTGTGGTGTTTGGTGAGGTTAAACCGTAAAGAGGAATTTGACAAGGCGATCTCATCTCACCATATTTTTATATTTTATATGCTGAGGGATTAAGTGCATGCATTCGTCGCTATGAAGAAACAAGGTTGATTCATGGGTGTAGGGTTGCAAGAGGAGCGTCAATTATTTCTCACCTAATATTTGCAGATGATTGCTACTTCTTTTTTCGAGCTTCAGAAATAAAGGCCAGTAATATGAAGCGTATATTAAGTAGATATGAACGGATATCAGGGCAGGCCATAAACTATAACAAGTTGAATGTTTTCTTTAGTCCAAACACTAGTGTTGAAAATAGAAGATTGGTGTGTGAAAAGCTGGAAGTGAATGAAGCAAATACCCCTAGAAAATACTTATGAATGCCGATGCATGTGGGAAAGAGAAAGACTACAGTGTTTGGTTTTTTAAATGATCGTGTGCATCAAAAACTTCAAGGTTGGAGTAGCAAAGGAATGTCGAAAGCTAGGAAGCTTATCCTTTTAAAGGCAGCAGCTCAGACGATCCCTAATTTTTGGATGAGCGCCTACTCTTGATTCCGGGAAATGTATGTGAAGGTTTGGAAAATCAAATTAATGGGTACTGGTGGGGGCATGAACCAAATGAGAAAGGAATACGATGGGCGGCTTGGGAGAAATTATGTGCTCATACAGGGAGAGGGGGCCTCGGGGTTAGAAGTTTGAAAAAAAATTAACATTGCTATGTTGGTCAAACAAGGATGGCGAATTTTGATATGAGCAAACCTGTTGGTCTCTCAAATTATGCAAGCGTGCTACTTCCCAGATAAAGATTTTTTAAATGCAAGTTTGGGACCAAACCCAAGTTACATGTGGCGTAACATTATGACGGCTCAAGAGGAAGTTCAGTTAGGTTATAGGAGGAGGATTGGTAATGGTGAAACAACAAAGGTATGGCTAAAATTTATATTCTATCGCAAGAATGGGATAAACAGTGGATGAAAGCCTTTTGGAATTCGCTACTGAACCCCTACCATACGAATGAACTTAAAAGTTTGTCAAGTTCAAAACAAATAGATTCTTTTGATCTCTGCTCGACACGTTGATTGGGCGCACATAGTACACCTATCACAAACCAGTCAGCCTTGCCCCGAGGTTGTCACTCATCAACCCAGAAATCACTATACAGCGGAATACAAATGCAACAACAATAATTACCAATGATGGCTTCGTGTGTGCAGTGTTTAAACATAAACAAACACACGATATACAGGCAACACGCCCAACCTTTTATTGCTCAACTCAATACAAAGGAAATATACACAAAGGCACTCACTTGGCCTCACAAAATATAATGAAAGCACACACTTGACTCTCTTAATGTACTACAGTATTTGTGACTCACTTATACAATAATACTTAGCCTCTCATCTCTTAGACAATTACCATGCTATAGAATACATATAAAATACTAAACTACAGCCACAATTCGAATTCCTAACTGCCATGGGCAGTTACCAGCAGTTTCTCCCATCTGGGCAGTTTCTAGCGGTTACAAATGATAGTTATCAGCCAGCCAACCAAGTACCCCAATTGCCTGGGCAGTTACTAGTACTCTCTAGCAACTTTGCATCAATATATATATATATATATATATATATATATATATATATATATATATAATATACATTTATATATTCCAAACAGTCGCATTCCGAATTTGGTGTCTTCCCTTGACTTTGCCACTTGTCAACTTCACATTAAATCCCACAATATAAGTCAAACATGTGCCCAGCCTTTGAGCCTTGGATTCCCACAATTTCTGATGCTTAGCCAGCCCATTTTCCTTTAGCCCATAATGCCAACAGAAGTCCCTTTAAGCCAACTTTGCCAACATAAGTAACGATCCTCCAAAATAGCCTACATTACTTGCCAACATGAAAAGCACATGATTAGGCCTATTTGTAATAATTAGATGAAGACTCAACTCAAATAAGAAAAAGCAGTAAATAATAATTATGAAAACATGAATTAGGACGAAGAAAGTAAACTAGACACAAAAAATCAGATTGTCAGAAGTATTTTTATGAGGTTACTACTTTACACCGGAAGAAGTTCATTAATATGTTCAAGCGTCGGCGAAAAATAAAGAAGTCATTTTTCAGAAGAGTTCATAAGACAAAGAAGATTCCAAGTGACTACTACAAAAAGATTCTAAAAAAAAAATATTAGAGACAAAGTTAGAAGCGAGAACAAGACAGAAGATCACAACTTTTAAAGTTAAAAGGTGAAAAATATTTATTTTAGTATGACACAAATGAACCAGACAGTACATTTGTGTGTCAACTAATTTAATAAATATTTATCACCTAGTTTAAGTGATTTTCAGACAGAAGACAGTGAAGATAAAAAGACTCAAGTCAAATCTACAATGATTGTGCAGTGAAGAAACTAATTAATTCTACTATTAAAAGTTAATTAATTATTTAATTTATCTATTTAAATTAATTCATCTTGAATTGATTTAATTTATAAATTATTTAATTAAAATTGGTGGAATTAATTAATTTAAAAAGGACATTTTATTTAACTTTTAAAAAAGTCTTGTTGCACTAATTAGGAAAGTCTTACCGAATTTCAAATAAGACTTTTTCAAAAGTTTTATCGAATTTTAAGTTAAAAGAATTTTATAAAAAGTCTTACCGAATTAAATCGGTAAGACTATCAAAAGTCTTAACAGTTTAAGACTTTAAGAAAGTTTTACCGAGCTGCTTTCCAAAAATCTTACCGTGCAGCCAAGTAAAAAGTCTTACCGAGTTTCTTTAAAAAGTCTTACCGAATTTTAAAAGACTTGCCCATCTTATTTTAAAAGTCTTGAAGGCTAATTTATAAAGTCTTTAAGATTTTTTAATATGTTTTATTCAAAAGTCTTGCAAGCTTTCACCTCTATAAATATTAGGCCATTAGCTTCATTATTTTCGTTGTTGAAAATATTCAAATTCAGTAATTTGTCTGCATTTTAATATTAACATATTTTCTGTACTGGTTTGAAATATAATTGTTAAACAAGAACAATTCATGTCAAAATTGTTCTATAATACTTTATCAGTTATATACACTTTTCATCATATTATTTTGTAATACTTTTCAAGTAAAATCATATCTTCTAATTGAACAATATTTCATTAAAATTAATATTTCGTGATTAATTATAATAATATTTTTAAAATCCAAAATTTCATGATTAAATATAGATATTGTATTCAACCCATCTTCTACAATATAAGGGACCAACATTAGCTCGGCTCACCAGCTTGAATTAATCCCACTAAGTGCAGCTTCTAACTTTGCTAACACCATGCGCCAAAATGTGTCATACGCCTTGATGCACGTCATGCGCCCCATGTGCGCCATACGCCCCAAGTGCGTCAAAAACCCAAACTGCGTCATGCGACTTAGCTGCGCCATGACTAAATAAATATTGCTTCATGTCCCATAGAAAATTCTCCAAATCTTTAAATTGGGGTTCATAACCCTCCTTCGTCATATTTACAAGATCCTGATCGTGGTCTTGAATTTATCCAGGCCCTCCTTTAGAACCTGCACTTGGTTCGCTATAGGAACCCCATCTATTGACAAAGGCACACTCAGAAACTCTTCAAGCCTTGCCAATTTTTCACTCATCGACATCCCAGCCACCAATTTAATAACACAACTCTGATACCACTTGTCACATGGTCAATTTTTTACCTCAAATTTGAACCTGCGCGGCCCAGTTTTGATACTTATCGCCAAACAGTATGCCTATCATAAACCAGTCATCCTTGCCCCGATGTTGTCACTCAGTAACCCAGAAATCACTATGAAACGGAATATAAATGCAACAACAACAATTACCAATGATGACTTCGTTTGTGTTGCTTAAACATAAACAAACACACAATATACAGGTAACATGCCCAACCTTTTATTGCTCAACTCAATACAAATGAAATATACACTAAGACACTCACTTGGCCTCACAAGATACAATGAAATCACTCACTTGGTTATCTCAATTTACTATAATATTTGTGACTCAATTGCACAATAATACTTAGCCTCTCATCTCTTAGACAATTACCATGCTATAGAATACATACAAAATGCTAAACTACAGCCACAATTCGAATTTCCAAATGCCATGGGCAGTTACCAGCAGTTTTTCCCATCTGGGCAGTTTTTAACAATTGCAAATGACACTTGTCAGCCAGCCAACCAAGTCTTCTAACTTCCTGGGCAGTTACTAGCACTCTCTAGCAGTCTTGCATCAATATATATATATATATATATATATATATATAT
>QRFB01000628.1:60095-70148 GCA_008931105.1 Oenanthe javanica | reverse complement strand
ATAGAGGAGGAACCAGATTCAAATGGTCAAATTCCAAGTGATGTTGAAAATGTTATTCGACAAATTGGAGACATGAATCTTGGACTTGCAATTCCAAAGAATCCTCTTGAAAAAGTTGAGAATGAACTTGAATTGCCTGTGGAAATCCCATTGATTAAGGATCATCCTATAGACTGTGTCTTAGGTGACTTAACAAAAGGTGTTCAAACTCGTGCTCAAGTTCAAAACATTTTGAGTCATATGGCCTTTCTATCACAAATAGAACCCAAAACCGCAAAAGAAGCCTTATTAGATGAGGATTGGATCTTTGCTATGCAAGAAGAGTTAAACCAATTCACTCATAATAAAGTTTGGGAACTAGTTCCACATCCCCCTGAAACTTCCATTATTGGAACAAAGTGGGTCTTTCGTAACAAGTTAGACGAAAGTGGAACAGTGGTAAGAAATAAAGCACGATTAGTTGCTCAAGGCTATACTTAAATGGAAGGGATAGATTTTGATGAAACCTATGCTCCAGTGGCTCGAATTGAATCAATTCGAATGTTTCTAGCCTTCGCTTGTCATAAAAGTTTCAAAGTCTATCAAATGGATGTTAAATCTGCTTTCCTAAATGGTGTCTTAGAAGAAGAAGTATACGTAAGACAACCACCGGGATTTGAAGATCACTTACATCCTGAGTATGTATACAAATTATACAAGGCTTTATACGGACTAAAGCAAGCTCCTAGAGCTTGGTATGAGAGGTTAAGCAAATTCCTAATTGAAAATGGTTTCAAAATAAGAGTTGTTGATACCACTCTCTTTACGAAGTATGAAGGTGATGATATCCTGCTCGTTCAAATCTACGTAGACGATATTATCTTTGGTTCTACCAAGGAATCTCTATGTATGGAATTCTCATATATTATGAGTAAAGAATTTGAAATGAGCATGATGGGGGAATTAAATTTCTTTTTAGGATTGCAAATTAAGCAATCTGATGAAGGCATTCATATTTCGCAATCGAAATATTGCAAAGAAATGCTTAAGAAATTTGATATGGAAAATTGTAAAATAATTAGTACCCCTATGTCACCTGCCTTAAAGATGACGGAAGATCCTAGTGGTATATCTGTAGATATGAAGAAATATCGAGGAATGATCGGAAGTCTTCTCTATATCACTGCTAGAAGGCCTGACATACAATTTAGTGTATGTAAGTGTGCCCACTTTCAGGTGAACCCTAAAGAATCTCATGTAGCCGCTGTAAAGCGAATATTTAGATATCTCAAGGGAACCACTGAAATGGGTCTATGGTATCCGAAAGGACAACCATTTGACTTAGTGTGCTTTTCTGATTCGGATTATGCCGGTCACTTAATTGATAGAAAAAGCACAAGTGGTACGTGTCAGTTTCTTGGTGGATGCCTAGTTTCTTGGTTTTCTAAGAAACAAAATTCTGTGTCCATATCCACTACAGAAGCTGAGTATATAGCAGCTGCAAAATGTTGTGCTCAAATCCTTTGGATGAAGCAAACACTAGCTGACTATATTGTGAAATTTGATGTAGTATCAATTCAATGTGATAATATAAGTGCAATCAATTTGAGTAAAAATTCTGTGTTGCACTCATTATCAAAACATATTGATATACGACATCATTTTCTACGAGACCATGTCTCGAAGGGCAATATTAAGATGGTATACATAGATACCGAACATAATATTGCCGATATTTTTACAAAACCTTTGAGTTCAGAAAGATTCAACAAACTTCGTTTGGAGTTAGGAATGCTTGAGTGCTCAAAATGAGGCACTAAGTGTCTTTAATTTTGTTGAATTAATTTTCAATAAACTTTGCTCCGCTTGCGATTAAGGTTATTACTCGATCGGATTTCTATATGGAATTCAGATTTGTCGATAATAAAATTGATTATAAGTTGTTCAAGTTTTATTGTGAAATTAAGCTTAATAAAATAATTTTAATTAACACAACTATTTATTGGCCTTGAAATATTCTGTATTTCAAAACTCGGGAAAATAGTGAGTGTTAATTAAATTGTCCCAAGAATTATTTTCAAAATAAATTTATGGAAATTTAGAAATAAATTTCAAATTTTAGAAAATATTTTTCTTGGTTAAACATTATTTTATAAAATTAATTGTACTCTCTCTTGCAATTAAAATTATAAAATAATATATAAAAATGAGAGAATATTTTATAAATTGATTGCAATTTAATTGTAATTAAAATATAAAATATAAAATTAAGATTGTAATATATATATTATTGTCAATATATATATAAATACAATTTTAATTCTATTTTTCGAGCTGATTATTAACAGCCATTAGATTGGATAGGGATTCAATCACAGCCGTTCTTCTCTAAAATATAAATGGAAAATAAGATTTTATTTTTCATTTCCTTTTCCCCAATTCTAGCCGCACTGTTCCTTGAGCTCTATCAAACCCTAATCACTGTGCTTCGAATCCACTTCGATTCATGATCATTTCGTTCAATTTGATGATGAAATCATGTTCTTCAGTTTTCAATGATTCGATTAATACCAAAACAGTCATCATCTGAGTTCGTATTAAGTCAAATCGATCGAACCCTCTTGTATCTAAACCCTAATTATCGAACCTCAATTTCATGTAACCAGTTCATATCAGGTTGAATTCATTGATGATTCGGTCCCCTATATCATCTAGGCTTCTAGTTAATGGGATTTGCATCATGAAAATCAGTTCGAGATGTCTCGATTTGATGTATATAAGCATTATTCAAGACTCAACTCTGCTTCGTTTTGAGTTAAAACGATGATTGCTCGCGATTACCAGGATACTAATGCCTTGTTCATGAAAACCCAGTATCAAAATCTTCATGAACATTGCATATCTCAACTCTCTTAATTTTCTATTGCTGTTTAATTGGGTCTCTCATATTAATTAGCAGTGCTAACTCTTTTTAATTGCAGGGATAACAATAATGACTGCAATGCAAAGAGAAATTGGCACCCCTTACTGAAATCAAATTGGAGTTTGGTGATAAAAAGGATGCTAGGATTATACATCTTCCGCGAAGATGTATAATGGTAAGTCCATGGTCCAAAAGGAGGGCATGGATCAGGTATGACACTAGAACCCTTGCATTTAAGTTGTGTGTGTTTTATTAATATGCATGATCTAAGTGATTGATTTGCTTAAACTGTTACNTGTGTGTGTTTTAGTAATATGCATGATCTAAGTGATTGATTTGCTTAACTATTATTTTGTATAAAATGATTGAGCTGGTAACTGTAGAGTGATAGTATAAGTGTCAGGTTGCTATTTGAGGATGATTGATCTGAATGAATTATCTTGATGAGAAAATGTCACATTTGGTTGTGATAATTCTGAAAATATTGAGTTGTAATAAGGATTGGTTGAGGATATGAGGTGTCTGAGCAAATTAGTGTACATTTTATTAATGGAAGTTGTGTGTTTGATTTGTAAGGAATGCTGAGAAGTTGACTGGTTTATACTGTGTTTTTGGCTGTCTGGTTTCTAGAAATCACTTGGGTGCATTCTTTACATGCCACAATTCATATTAACCTTATTTGCACATTAAGTGTCTTGATTTGATTCTACTTGAGTATCTGCATTCTTGAGCCTAATCAGCCTTATTTGATTACCTGCTATATTTGTAATATTTTTTCTCTCATAAGTTATGGGTGTTAAATCTATAGTTGGGTAATTAAAACTCTGTGCCTATACTTGCTAAGGTAAGTTGCAAATCTCTATGTGTCTAAATAGAAGAATTGAATAATGTTGGTTATTTAGCAAGAAGTTAAAATTGCATCATATGTAGGACACTTGCCTTCACAACAATATCTCCTAGGTATGGACTGCCTGGAGTAATAAGATTACTCCTTGATCTGTTCCCAGCCTAGCAGATCACTTTTAGAGTGCATTTGNTGTTCCCAGCCTAGCAGATCACTTTTAGAATGCATTTGCATAATAATTAATTGAATTAATTTTGGTTCAAGTCATGCACTTAATTTAAATGTTAAATGTAGACCAATATATGTCTCATATGTGCTTGTTAAATTGTTGTGTGAGAAAATGTGACACAGGATGAGTGTGTTGATTCAATGTGCATATTTAGCTGGATGACAATTTTAGCTACTTACATTGCTGACAAAATGTTTTCTGTGATAAAAATGCTAAACTTGTGTAGTTTCTTGGCTAAATAAAGAGATATTGTCTAACATATATCTGTTTATCTTGTCCTGAACATGTGTATCTGGTAGCATTGATAAATGTATTGTACTTGCAGTTTTCTAATGCTCTGTGGGACATAAGTAACTATGTAGTCTTATGTGTGCAAAACTTGAACTCTTTGGTCTGAAAATGCTTATTAATTACAGTAGTGTAAAACTGTCATAATGTGTAGCACTTGGTTCTATAGTTGAATTCTTAATTGTGTTTGTTACTTAGACAATTTTGCAAACTTGCTTTAATTGCTTTACATGCTTGACTGTATCCATGTTTATCTGCAGACTATGAGGTATATTTTGCTTTACAAAAGTAATTATCTACCTTGATTAGTTGGATAAAATAAAGCATGCCTGCAAATTGTTAAGATGCCTATGCTTAATGATATTATCTGCCAATCTGCATGATTATCTGAATATTGTATTACTTGTTAAGATAAGCATGATATAATTCTTCTGTCTAAATTGATGCATATTTATTAAGAACATTTCTTGATACTTATGTGTTTCAATTAAATTGAAAAATTGCTTAATTTTGATAACATGAGAAGTTCTTAACATGCTATTTGTCAAAATCATGAGGTTAGTGTTCATGAAGATAATATATCATGTTTGTATCAACCAAGATATGAAGTGCAGAAATAATTAGCATGCATAGTTGAGTACTGCAAAAATCTGTGAAACCTGCTAATATGATTGCTTGGTTATCTGCAAATACTGATCTACTTACTATGTATATGTTAGATAAATAGTATCATAATTGCCATGCCTGATAATGTTTATTTGTGCAATTGAGAACTATGATTAATATATATGTGTTTGTACAAGATAGGTGGCAGACCCTGTAATCAACCTTGCCTGATCTGATCTGCTTTTTGATTATATTTATATAGCCTAGTCTGAAATAGACATAGACTATTTTATAAATATAGTGTGCTGGCAAGATTAATTGGTATTTGCATTTCTTAAATTATAAGGGGTTGTGCAGTTCATTAAATGGGAATGGTGTATGCCTGTACCTGCTATATGGTAGACCTGTTAACAAAGGACTGCTATATGCACTGTTCATTTGTACTTAACTGAGATTTTCCTGCACTACTTGTCATGTTTCTGTGCCAGCTGCAATTGTGTACATTAATTTACATTATTAAGGTGCATAACTGCAGTTTATAGATTTTGGTGCTGCATATTTGCTCTTTCTTGACTATATATGTAATATATGTGTGCATTAAGTCCCAGTGTGCCTTAAAAACATTCTCTGAGTTCTTGTAATTCATTCCTTGTGTCTGCATTCTTGGTTTGAGTTTTAATACTCATAAAGTTGTGTGTCTTCTTGTTCTTAACTGCACTTAATTGCTCTTCATTCTCAAACATATATGCAAAGTCAGTTAGTTAACACTACTTTAAGTCTAGGTCAACCAAACACCACTCCTTCCAGTTCCACCATAAGAAACAGAAATAGGAAGAAACACAAGAAAATGGCTGGTGATACTTCTATATCTTCAACTCCACCCCAATTATTGAGTGTCAAACACAAACTACAACCTGGTTGTCTCATTCATCTTGATAAAAAGTCTGAGTTGTACTCCATGTTCAGCAGAGCTAACTGGGAACCTATTCTTTTTCACCCAAACAGAAAAGTTTTACCAAACCTTGTCATTGAATTCTATTCTAATATGCATGTCAGATATGGTGCTCATGGTACTGTCTTTGTCACCACTGTGATCAATGACAAGCCCTTGCTACTTGATCACATTGAGTTGGGAAAAGCACTAAAACTTTCTCACAAATTGCTTAACTTGCCTAACATTGATATTTCTCAAGAATTTGTCTTTAATCAAAGTGAGCTCAAATTGTATCTTTCTGTGCTTTGTGGTTATGAAGTGCCTCAAAACTTGTTCTGTGTTGATAGTGGCATATCATATGAGCATTTTACTCCAGTTTTTCAAACTCTAGCACTGATCATAAGGGGCAACATACTTCCTAACACCTCTGGTGACAAGCTTATGAAATTTTGTGAGGTTAAACTCATGTATAAGCTTGTAAGCCACAAGGTGAACTTTAATCTGCCCTATATGATACTTGTGCACATGATTTCATCTTACAAAAAGGGGTACATGTCATATGGTTTGCTACTAACCAAGATCTTTGAGCACTTTAAAATCAATGTCAATCAAATTCCCAATTTTCAAGTTTCATCCACTATCTCTGACAAGACAAAGAGAGAGAGGATTCCTCTAGTTGGTTACATTGGTGCACCCTTCATTGATCTTGACCCTACTTCAACAAATGTGCTTGACTCATCTATTCCTCCTGCACGCTTTACACCTATTCCAGTACCACATCCTCCTACACCTACATTTGACTTTGATAAAGAACTTCAACTCCTTCTCACTAAACACAATGAACTAGAAGCTTTATTCCTAGAACTTCAAACATCCTTCAAAGCTCTAGTTGAAAAGCATGAGCTTACAGAAGCCAAACTTGCTGTTCTTGTTAATGTCATAAGCCACACCTTTCAAAGGGCTGGTAGACTTGAAACTGGCATGTCCCACTATATCCACATGCAAATGGCCATGTCTGATGGAGCAGTGATGCCAAGGATAGATGTTATGGGACAAATTCCAAGGATGGTACAAGTGTTGGATGCTCCAAATGGTGGAGGAGAAGAAGACATGGACACAGATATGGCTAATCTTGCAGTGATTAACAATCCTGACTATGATGTTATGGATTAAACTGGCCTTGTGTCTGATTTCTGACAAATATGGAGTAGTTCTGTGTTGGTGGTGGTGTTAGAGTCTCATAAGTGTGTCTACATCCTTTTATGTCTTATGTGTTTGCTTTTATAACTGCTTGTGTGTCTGCTACAATCATATGTGATTGCTGCTATTAGTTTAGTACTTAGATGACCTAGTTGTTATCCTGTACTTTACTTTTGTTAGCTACTAGTATGCCTACAGCTTGTTTAGTATGTAAGTTGACCTTTGTGTGTGATTGGTCAATTTAGGAATACTACTTTTGTCTATCCCTGTTAGGTAAATGAAGATGTAATGGGATGAAGCTGATCTTTAATGAAATATCTAATTTTTAACAGTTCTAGTAGCTTCATTATTTAGTAGTTTGAGTTATACTTGTTCTACTACTAACCATTTGATTTTCAGGAAAAAGGCAAGCTATGCTTGCAAAAGGTGGAGTACCTGAACTAAAGTCTCAAAAGAGTTACTCTGCAACTCTCCAAGTCTTGAACAGTTGTGAAGCTTGTTTTTGTCTCTGGACAAACTATTCATTTTAAGTTTGAAAAACAGTTACATAATTTAGTTTAATATTCTGTCTTGAGACTATTAAACTGGTGTTAGAATTATGTGGGCCTAACAGTTGTTGAATGCATTATTGATAAATATTTGCATTGATAAATATTTGAATGAATTGAAAAACATTATTATTGATAAATATTTGCATTGCTTCTTTTAGCACAAGTCTCTACTAGTTGTTGAATGCATGTGGATCATATTTCATGTCAAGAAACAGATGGAAACTAAAGCTATAGTCGAATTTTAATGGCTCAAGGAGATTTCAAATTTTCGACTAATGCAATTGGAAATAATTTCAAATTGATTATTTGAAATTACAAAGGTGGCAATGAATCCTATTCTCACAATGAGAATTTCAACACTCACAAATTGAAATTGCACAAAGTCAACTGCAATAAAAAGGGAAGTTGCAATTTCAAATTTAATATTTGAAATTAAAAAGGGAAGATCTCTCACTCCACTCATTTAAATTTTAATTGATGCTTAATTAGCAAGTTACTTTTCAAAAATCAATTACTATTTAAAAATATCTTTTTGATAGTTTGTCAAAAAGGGAAAGATGAGAGAGTAAAATTATTTTTCTAAAAAGAGAGAAAATGGAAGATGAGAGAGTGAAATCATTTTCTAAAAAGAGAGAGTTTTAAAAGAAATTCTAAGGGAGTCAAATTTAAACTAGAGTTCATTTTCAAAAATAGAATTCTCACATATATAATATTCTTGCAGCATAAATGGAAAATTGATAACTGAATTGTTAATTCTTATCAAAACATGGAATGCACTTAGAACATATGGAAATGGAGTATACCAAGCTAGAAATGGAAAAATGATAAGTATTAACTTATCAAGGGGTATATACTCAATCTCTCTTCTGTGCATCCTACTTGCTACATGATATTTATATGCTTATTTGTTATGCATTTAAAACTGGAAAAGATTTTCAACACTGTAGGGGAAGTGTTAATTAGATTTTAATAATCTAAAAATGCATAAATTAGATAGTTGCATACACGTAGGGGAAGTTCTAGGCTGTCACACACAAATTTAATTTTACACTCGAATGTTTCGACAAAATATCAAAAAGGGGAAGATTGTGAGATACAGCCTTTTCATTAGGTTTTGATTAATTTTGTCTTAACGCTAAGTGTAAATTAAATTAGGGTTAGGAAGTTACTAATTAATATAGTAATCCTCCCTTAGGTTATTCGAAGTGATAGTCAACGAGTGGAAAGTCAAATTTGGTCAAACTGTTTTATAAACGAAACAAAATGATTTTTCTCTCGACATATAATTAGACAAGATTTATCAAATAATGATAAAATCAAATCTAATTTATATATGTGATATTTTGAGGCAAAAACTGAAGACGAACAAATATTGTATTTTTGACACTACTTTCACGAAACAGAAAATGCGTTATTAAATTAAAAGAGTGTCTGTTTTTAAAGGTTTTCAAGGGAATATATTATGAATATATTTTCTAAATTTATTTGTTCAAATTATCTTCACCAAAGTCCTGCCTAAATGTAAAATGCAGATTTTATTTCGAAAGTCCCTAACTGCCTTATTTATTCGGATAAAATGCATTTTAATTCAAGCATAAATATTTTTTGGACTTCATAGTCATTATTAATTTAGGAATATTATTTTTGAATATATTTTAAGTTAAAACTTTAGTCCAAACGTCGACAAGTTCCGACAAATGGCTATCGAATANCAAGTCAAAACTTTAGTCCAAACGTCGACTAGTTCCGACAAATGGCTATCGAATATTGTTTCGGGCTGTAGGGACAACGAAACGATCCTTTTCTCGAAATAATAGCTACACATGTCCAATTGACTTGAAACTTGGGGAATGTCACTAGAATATTTAAAAAGAACTTTAGGATTTTTTTCATAATTTTTGGGTGACTTTTATTTTTGGCCTGTACTTTCGATACGTAATTGATTGTTCGGTTAATTAAAAGTTAATGAAGGTCAACTCCAAATTGAGTAGGATTTTGACCATGACCTACTTGGAATATTTCCAGATTGTTCCCAAATTTTCATAATTTTTGGAGCATATTTTGAAAAACATCATATGCGTCTTTGTATCGTTCGATTTCGCATTTATTAGCTTTATTTATTAACTGAATATTGTTTGCACGTTTTTCTATGCTTGCAAGTGGGCTAGTACTGATGAGGGAACACAAAATTCAAATTTTGTACCTTTCCCTTATTTTAATAAAGCTTTATCCCCTCATCCCCCACCCAAAACCCTAATTTTTCTCTTTAAATACTCCCCCAACCCCCACTCTTTCTCTCAAGCCATTTGAGCCAAGTAAATGCTGCATTTTTTTCTCCAGGAACACTCTCTAGTCCAGAAAATTTTTATCTCTTAGAGTTCTTGAGTTATAAGCTTAGTTCATCCATAGATCTAAGCCCTACCAAGCTTATAAACACATTTACATGCTCATATAACACACACATCACACAAGTATCTTTTGGCTACCCACTTACCATAT
>QRFB01000628.1:18933-31436 GCA_008931105.1 Oenanthe javanica | reverse complement strand
CCCCGACTCACATTTATATATATTGTTGCTTAGGCTATCTTATATATATTTGTTTGTCTCTTTGTTCTAGTACTGTAACATACTAGTCCACCACCTTTCTTTCTTAAACAGGGATATAAAGTCGTAGTACTTNAAAGTGAAGTGAGGTGATCCTTGTTCTAAGACCCAAGTCCTAGACACGCCAACGGGGAGTTGGGTGTCTTTGCACCATGAGGAAAAGGAAAGACCCAAGACCTAAGACCCAGATCCAAGACCTACATTGTAGTAGAGGAACATAGTCTACGCAGGGATTTTTACGTATCTTTGAGGAGGTAAAGGGGAAGTTACGCTCCAAGATAAGGTCGTAAGGGATACTACGTGACTGTGAAGAGGTAACGGGGAGTTACGCTCTAAGACCAGTTCGTAGGGGTACTACTTGCCTGTGAAGAGGTAACGGGGAGTTACGCTCTAAGACCAGCTTGTAGGGGTTCTACTTTGATTGTGAGGAGGTAACGGGGAGTTACGCTCCAAGATAAATCAAGTAGGTTTGCTATTGTATTATGAGGGGTTAACGGGGAGTTAAGGTCCAAGATAGATACATAGTGTTGTAAAAGGCTTCTCCGCCACTATAAGGAGTACATCTTTTTATAGTGCAAAATCTCTAATGGTGGTAACCCTAAAATATCACTAAGGGTTACTTTTCCCAATTCTTTAACTACTCTCCTTATTGAATAGTTCCTTTTTCATATCCATTACCGGTGCCCCATAACTTAGCATCCAAAGCGTGATATACTTTTTACTCGACTCTTAATTTAAACTTTCTCAATTTATCTCTATCTTCCAATCCCAACTTTATTCAATGTCGGGAAATCTTAACTTCTCTGTTTTATTGTTACCTTTAAACATCCTTATTTGGACAATCATCCATTCCCATCATCACATCAATTCTTCAATCTGGAAGGGACTTAAATCTATGTCAATCCGGTACACCAGTCAATCTTGATACCATATTACTTTTCCTTCATTCTCCATATTTAAAACATGATATCCCTTCTTTTAGGGCAATCATTCTCATAACATCTGGACTTTATAATTATAGCTTCTTGCTGTCCATTTCACATATTCTCCCATATCAGGCTCACTGTTTAGTAAGTGAGGCCTCGATTGGCTTGGGTGAACCATAATTAACAGTACACCAACCCGCTCATATTTCTTAATCCACTGTTCTTCCCGAAGTAGAACTCTGGTTCCTTGCTAAAAGTTCATGGTATTTCCATATATGTAGCCACCTCATTTTCATATTCTGTCATAGTTAATTATTTCCAACACTGTGACTTTATTCTCAATTCACTACTTTTAGGACAATCTTAACAATTCTTATAGACTTTGATTCATGATCTGACACACTCTTGTTTCAGGTCTAGAACTTTAATTACATCTGAATTTCCAGATACTTAGGAAATAGTTGCATACTACAAGAAATAGCTATGGCTAAAGAATTCTTTGCTCGACAAAGTTCATAAGAATTCTTGCTGAATCAGTGACCTTATTAGGCCTCAACCAAATACTTTTCAGAAATTTAGGATCACCATATATGGATATCATCAGGGGTTTGCAACTGTCACTTTCCAACACTAGTGTCGTGTACTATCTTTAGTATAGTACTAAAAGGATAATTATATTGTCCATTCTATATAGTCTCAATCAAGCCACACCTATAGGTTTATGTCTGGGTCACGGGACCTTTCCCCGAACCACCTATCTCAATCCAAACCATTTTATCATCAATGACTACTCGGACCGCTCACTAGTCCGGAATTCCACTATTAAAAGAAGGAGCTTCATACAAGCACTTATGCCATAACTCATTTATACTAGTTAATCCAACCACCATATTTGCAATGTGGCGGTCATCTCTATCCCAAGGCTTACTTTAATCCAACATCCTTAATATACTCCAAAATTATATCAAATGTGTATCTCATCTCTTTGTTGCGACTCCACATTGTATGCATACCATACATCATTTAAATTACGGCTTTACTTTTTACTCTCAGAGAATCCTCAACAAAATCCTCATCAGTCACTTATAACATAATGTATACCAAAAGGGAAATAACTATGTGTCACTATATATATTTATATATATATATATATATATATACACTTACTCTCGAGTATCCACAAGTCAATCAACAACAATATCAATGGTCGATATCTTGGACCATCAATCACATTCGCTCTATAACCTTAACAAGGGTTTGCTGAATGCATACTATCTCTTTGGCTTATTGCCAGATAATGAAAGATTAGTTAGGCTTTTACGCGTCGTTGGATCTATCTTGGCTAACCTGGCTATCGTGTTAAGAACGATGTGGCCATCTCAGCTCAATAACGCTTCCCCTATCTCTGGGATTGCTGGCATATTTAGTGCTACAACTATTGTACTTCTCGACTCCTCCATGGGGCTCCAAAATTCTCCATTCGACCTCACAGTCTGAATCATAACTCCTTCCACTTGGATGCGTATCCTCAAGGTAGCATCCGATAATTTCACATTACAATATGGTTGGCATACCTTCAAAACTTTTAGAGATAACAAGAATCAGGGAATTTTGAGGAGAAAAGATTTCATCCCAAAACAAGGGTCACATAGTGGTGGTCATTATTTCAAAATAAAAGGAATGACTGAGAGATCAATATGATCAAAAGAACTCAACGTTGCATGCCTTGTTAAGACACTCACAAGTAAAGGGGTGTTTGCCCTCATTATGATGTACAACTCACAAGCGATGGCGTCCCATCAAACATCTATCATACAGACAGATAGTTCTTGTGTCCCCTATAAATAGGGTTGTTCGTCTCAGTTGGAGTGAAGAAGTATGAAATGAATTCAAAATTAGACCAATAAAATTCGTCTTTTGGTAATTGATTACCTAAGGCACACCTTGGAATAAAACTGAACGGACTCCAAAGGTATTATTTTCGGAGAAAAGAATAACCAGAAAGGAAAGTACTGGTACACAACAAGCAAGTGAGGATTATATTGTAAATAGAATTATCCACCACTTGGAGAAAATAGAAGTTCAAGTATCACAGACTAGACAGGGGCCTCAAGAATTTGAAAGTAAGTATCATAATAGCCTCTGGCACAATTGAATACCCAAATACGGGTGAACACCAATATCAAAAATATAACTCAGAAGAGGTAATATATCTTCTAGCAAAATTTTCCCTTAGAGAGGTTTCAAAATAAATCGTAGGAAAGAAAGGTATTACCAATGTCTTCACAGATGCCTTCTCCATCAATTCCTCAGAAAGATCATCGTTTCACTATAACTCTAGTTCTCCGCGTCCTGAGGTTATCGATATCCTACATCGTCGTCGACTCGTAATAATCTCTGGAGATTCCACAGTAAACATCAACAGCCGTAAAGAGTTCTATCCAACTCAGTACAGTCATCTCAAGAAAATGCTCTAATTTGTTAACTTATTCATTGGTACTATATCTAATAGTCCAACACGAACTCTACATGAGCTCAAACGTCCTCACATAACTATACACAATCCTACACACTCTCGTTTCTAGCTTACTATAACCTCAGCTCTGATACCATTCTGTAACGCCCCCAAATCCGGGGTCATGGATCTGGTCGTCACTGCGGAAATTCTCAATATAAAATCACTCATGTAATGATTATAATTTTTCCTGTAATCATTCAATAACTGAAAATAGATATGCGACCCCAACTCTCGAGAATCTTTTAAGTTATAGGGCTAGAAACAAGAATCCCAAGTCAGACCTCAATTATTACATTTCACAACAAGCCAAATCATACTCGTGACCCCATCCATAAAGTTCCTCAAATTTTTATGTTTAGCAACAATTTCCCAATTATAACAAATTACTATAATCAGTCTCTATTTACACAATTCTTATCAAACTAGTATAACTTCGATAAGAAGTATACCAGCTACCAATAATATTCTATAAAAGATAATATTTGTTACATATTAACTTATAAATAATCTTACACCGGATCTAGATACTCTGAACCAAATAATCTTTCATCATGGCAGCTTGCCTTCTTTTTCTGAACTATGCGGATAAGTCTCGCCAATCTACCTTTTTCTGAAAGGTTAATATTTGCAACAAGCAAGTATGAGCGAAAGAAATGCTCAGCAAGTTCATTAATAAAGAACAAAAGTATATTTTCGACATAAGTAAGGGGTTTTCAGCTTCGACAGATAATTAATACTGAAAGAAATATTTGTAACAACAATTTTCTAAACAGGAGGAGGTTTACTGAATTCTAGAAATGTTTCACCTCAACAACTTTAAAACAATTTTGATATTTGTTCATAACAAATCTCACGGAGAGGAGTAAGTACGACAACTTCAGAATTGAACAATTTAGAGGTTTGTAATAAATCAGAGTTCACGATGCAAGAAGATATTCACGATAAGAATGCAGTTCAAGATACTGTGAATAGAAGCAATAAAAGTTCAACAGTTCTCATTAACACTATCAGTAACTCAGCACCTTGGCTTTCGTCATAGTGTAGGACCAATGAAAGTTCAACAGTTCCCATTAACACTATCATTAACTTAGCACCTTGACTTTCGTTATAGTGTAGGATCAGTGAAAGTTCAACAGTTCCCATTAACACTATTGGTAACTTAGCGCATAGGCTTTTATTACAGTGTTAATGTCAAGTTCCAATTAGAAGAAATAGGACTATCTAGAGCATTCACCACGCCTATTGTACACGATGATCAGTCGTATCGTACAATAGTTAAGTAACCTTTTCTACTAGCAGAAGGATGATCCTCAACTGGTCATCACCCTAGGCAAAACTTGGGCCTTTAATTGCTGGACCGTGCATCACTCGGCCTCTTACGCTATGATGGACTGTGCCGCACACAAGCCTCATACACAATTATCTCTAGTCCCCTTTGAATATTTTAAAATCAACAAGTCTGGAAGGCAAAATTTAATCCAATATCCCAGAATAACAACAATTCTTTCTAAGATTACAACATCATATAATGGATTCACTTCCGGAATTATGTGGAAGTAATCTTGTATGTACAGGTTGACTTTCCGTCAACTAATCCCAATGGAATAAAGTGTTTTTAGACCAAGGGGTTTCAAAAATCAATAATTCAAGGCTTTAGCAATTTTGTAAAACGAGGTTCATCTGCTCGATACAATTTTATAATAATTCATGAAATTGAATCCAAAGTTGAATCAGTTATTGACAGGATAACTTTGAATATAACCTTTGAATACATAAAGGTTAAGAACAGAAAGTTTGCAAGGCACGAGTTTTAGAACGAACTACTTGCATAAACATGCTTCACAATATTCTTATATAGAATAAAAGTACGGAATTAGAAAACTTGCCTTTGGTCCTTTGTAACGGGCAGGCATTCCAATTAAGTCTCCTTTTCTCACAATATGGAATATATCTTCTCTCGTTACTTAGACGTCATAATACTCCATCTTGATATCGTTCTAACATAACAAGATATAAATATCAGCTTGGTCTCATCTCCCAAGCAAACACAACCTAACTGCACATTTAGTTATTAAACCTAAAATCAAACCAAACGAACAAATCCCCTTTTGGGAAACTCACAACTTCTTATTACAACTATGCCTCAATATTACCACATTGTAGACTTTCATATCTCTTAAGTCATCATGTATATACATTTTATTATGGCATTAATCCCTTCAAATCCTCAATATTAACTCATAGATAGATGGTCATATCCTTTAAGCCATGCTTCTCTATTTTTCCCTGAAAGATTTCATTTACATGTCTTCTTAATTCTAAAGTTTATTAAACTTAAGTAAATGTATTTTTTACAGAAAATTGGGCATGACCTATTTGTAAGTTAGACTATGCCCGGTGTAAAAACACCTAAATTACAATCTCAATTCATTCCCAAAATCTTCACAAATAATCCACCATTCATTTCAATATCTAACACTTTCTCCAACAACAATTCATTTATCATTTTCAAATATTTCCTCTTTGAAATCATATGTTAAAATATTAACCACCAATTCAATTTGTACCATTCTTGGTATACAACTAGACAAGATTAAAACTAACAACTTTCATATTTTAATCATTTTGAAATGAGTCCTCTAACTCACTCGACTTTAATTCCCAAACTGCTTCGTGATTGTTAAACCTCATGATTTTGATAGCTAGGATCTCAATCCTACTCCACAACCTATCTCGAGTCCAAACGTGACCATTACGATTGACACTTCGTAGTTATATTAACTCTTATTATTCCCAATATTTCATCTCATCGGGCCTACTTTAGCTACTCGTAAAACTATCGTGTCAATGATTTTTAATCAAGTTTTATACATTAACATGTAGTCATGATATTCCTCAACAACTTTCGTTACTTGACCGACTCGAGACAAGTCCTCTAACTTGCTCGAATTCGACTCCCAAAATGGTTGTTTAACATTTTCTTCATGTTCATTTCACTTAACACCCTATTTTCTAGTATTTTTATTAAATTGGAAATTAATCCATTTGACATGAATCTTTCCCTGAGATCATCTTTGTACCACCAAAAACATGACATAAAAATTTCAATTCGAGCTAAGGTTGTTAGCTAGGTGAAACAATTCTCCAAAATTCAATGTTTAAGCAATTCGTAGGTTATGAACAACCTTTACTAAAATAGCTATATCTCCTAGCTCGTTTATCCAATCGACTCACCGTTTGAGGCTACACAAACTAGACTCAGATTAGAACATAGAACCAGCAATTCCTCAGCCCAGAAATAGTGTTAAGTCATCCGAACAATTCATCCAAAACAGTGGCTCCAGAATTACCATTTCTGTGAGTTATGGTTACATGACTTGCACTCTACCAATTTTAATAAATCATATTTTACTCCTTTTAATCCAATTCTACTTCTCAGGTAATCTCAGATGACTCTAGTATTTTAAATAAAAGTTTCAGATTTTATTAAGCTCCGTAGCTAGTCCAATCATAGCCTCAAAGTTGGACAAAAACAGGATTTCCATTTCCTGCGCTACCGTTACTAACTCGTTCATAACTTTTGACTCGTAACTCCGAATGATACAAAATTAGCGCGTAAACGATCTAGAGTCCATCCTCTACACAACCATAATAAGAACAGGTCAAGAAAAGTGGGGTAGCCCCTTCGGGTTCCCTGGACAGTTGAGGGCAGTAGGAATTTGGGCATTACGACGTTTGTGTTTACAACGTTTTCCATTTCTATTCTACTCCAATTCAACCAACAAGCAATCCCAACTCCTCAAAAAACACCAACAATCAACATACTACAACTTTAAGCCATCATAATCAGTTTAGTTCAAGAATTAAGATTTGAAAATCATGTAAACAACTAAGTGTTTTCAATGGCCAACCAAGCTTGTTCTACGCTACCCATTACTTATACATCACATAACCATCATCTAACAAGCCATAGGAACTCAAGAATCAAAGAAAACAAATTTTCAATTTTCGAAATTACTGTTCATTCGAATCTTCTTTGAATCATAGCTAAAGATTTCATGGATGGTTGCTTGTAAGATTCAAGAGGAAACAAGATGAGTGTTATACCTTCGATTCAAGCTATTAAGCACAAGAAATGGTGAAGAAATGAGCAAGCAACATGATTTTCTTCCCCTACCCCACCATGGAGCTTCGGCTGATGTTCTTCAAGGTGAAGAAATGAAAGCAAAAAGTGATTTTTGTGTGGTGGAAGCTAGTGTTTTAAAAGGTTTGTGCGGTAGTCGCGTAATTTGCCGACAACGTTTTAATCTCTCGTTCTCGTTCTCTTTTCTTTCGTCCCACCTAAGTTTTAAAAACTTAAAATCTCATATTATGATTCTAATATATTTTAGAATGATTAAATTAATACTCTTTAATTGTTTTGAGAATTTATGAAATAATTCTCCGAATAAATGCTATTCACTTACACCGTCTCTCAAACTCTGTTACGACTTTCATCCGGACTTCAAATTTATTTTGTTAGACTAACAATAATTATTAGTCCTATATTTCTTACGTATGCTACCGTAACACCGATACGCATATTTTCGAATACCCCGTATATTAATAATACGGCCTCACATCTCAAGTACTTTATGGAAATAAATCAATAAAATCGTTCATTCATAAAATGAAATATTTTATCCAAAAATCTTAATAATCTCAAGTGTCAAAATTTCGGGTTATTACACGCGCCATGAGAGTTTTTATTAAAAAAATAGAATATAAAGAAAGGATCAGCATCATAAAATATAATTTTAATATAAATATTTTCTCGAATATTTTAAATTTAATTTTCTTAGTAGGACAGTTTATTCATATAATAAAATATTCTCAAAAATGTTATTTTTTAATACTATATATTGATTTTATTTATTGACATATAATATACTAATAAATACAAATAATTCTTATTTATAAAACATGATATTAAAAATTGGATAAAGTAAAATTGTCATTTTCAGTAAAGTGCATAAAAATTCCATGTCACCATCATTTTTAACTGTAATTAATTTATTTCATGAATATCTAAAATTGATTAGTTTATCTTACCAAAATGATTGTTCAACGGTTAAAGTGAAAAATATGTGAAAGTTGGTTGATTTTTATTGGATTAACTCTTCAAAGTATAGCACTAAAAAATTACTCAAAGTTATCAAATTGATTCTAAAAAAGATATATTATGGACTTATGGTGTAGGGTTCGATATTTAGCAACCACAAAATTTATTTATATATATACCAATAGCATATATTAACATGGTATATTAACAAATGTAATTAAATAAATACAAGAAAATAATATAATTAAATAACTAGAGTCTAGATAAAGCTTATATAAAAAATTATAAAGTGGGTTCAATACTTGACAACCACATATTTGAATTTATTTAATATATATATTGTTAGGGATTGTGGTGTAATCAACTAGAATCACTTAGTTTTAATTTATAAGAATCTAAGTAAAAGGCACTGTCATATGTAATTTGACAGTATGTCTTATTGTCACTTGTAACAGTATGTTTAAAAGTCAAGTATTTGACAGTAAGTTTCAATAGTTACTGTCTTGTACAAATACAATAACATCATCTATGAAATAAAAGTTTAGAAAGGGTTTAGGCACAACATGGGTCAAGACTTTGACAGTAACATTCTACAACTGAAGCCTACGACAGCATATTCAAATGACAGCACAATTGGAACGGACGACATCAACTATTCCATTGACAGTAAACTTGGCGGTGAATGAACATTTGAAGACAACAAGTTTTACTGACAACAACTTTGGCGGGAATAGTTGACAGCAGTTTTGGAAGACAATATGTTTCATGGACTATCAAGCTTGACAGCAAAGTATGCGGAGCCGAAGATACTGTCACCATAGGGAAGGTAAAAGTTGACAGTAAACTTTTAGTGAAGATGACAGTCTATTTTAGGTAGCAGATTAAATAGTGAAAATACAAGGAATGAGTTGACATTCCTATCTAGTCTATCAAGTCTACTACTGCAACTTGAGATAATTCAAGCAAAAGATAAAGCGTCCTCAAAGAGTCAAAATATTTCTATAGATCTCATAGCTACTTTATCTACAAATGGAATGAAGACAAATTTGAATGGAAAAAGCAAAGTTTCCATTTTGGCTTTTGTTCTAGGAACAAGGGAAAATATACTTGTAAGTGGGATATGTGTCTCAGTATAAATACACATATCTCACAAGCACTTTTCCTTATGCAACTGAGCTAGATCTTCTCTCAAGCAAGAAACATTAGTGTTGGGTCCCGGAAGTATCGTAGAAGGGGGGTTGAATACGATATTCATTAAATTAAAAAATTCTTTCGAATCTTTTGCGGATAATTAATTTAGCATTCGTTCAGTGGGTTCGGATTCAGGAGGTGTATGGTGTTTAGGAGGCTGGCTTACTAATTTTTTGTGTTTATGAATAAACAATAATGATATAGAAAATTAGCAAGTAATTTAAACAAGACAGGTTTCGAGGAATATATCTTTGGTATATAAACTCAGAGGGGTGCTACACCCAGTTAAATTAATAACTGGCTTCCAAAGAACAAAATAGTTATTTGCTTCTACAGAGAGATAAAGCTTAATCCCTATACAATATTTGACTGTGTTTTGTACTTAACGGAAACAAGCTAACAGAGAGTGTTTTACAATAGCCCTATGTATTTGCAACATAATTAACCTGCTAGTTTGTAGAACTCCAGTGAAGAAGGTATAAATATAGCATGGTGACTACTTCTTCTCCGGCTTCTAAAATATCTCTGTTTCTCTCTGGTTGGCTGTGTGTCTCCACAAATCCACGAATCAAAATAAACTAGTCATTTTTTTTATTATAGTGTAGACTTTCAAATCAATTAAAATTGATTTGCTTCTCAATGCTAAGTCCTTTGTTGCGCCTGTAGAGTGCTTATGGTGTGTAGGCGCCACTAACTGTCATGTTGTGCCTTTGAACTTTGTTGCGCCCTTAAACTTTGTTGCGCCTGTACACTACTTACCCTGTAGAGGCTCCACCAAGTTGCCTTGGAAGTTTTGTTGCCTTAGATTTTGTTGCGCCTGATGTTTTGTTGTGCCTACACACTGAGTTCCTAGTGCAGGCGCCACAAACCACTTTGTTTCTATAGCAAAACTTTCCTTGCACCTTAGAAGAGATTTTATTGCGCCTGCACATTAAGTCTCGTCACTGGTGCTTACTGTTTGATCTTGAAAGTCCCGAAGATTCTGTTTCCATCATCGTCGATACCTTCTACTTTAAAGTAACCTGTAGCAACCAGTTTGGCTTTGTCCCTCATAACAATGCCAATAGTCATCCAATTTCTGTGAACCCTTACTGTACCGATTTCAGCTTCGACTTTAGTGGTCTGGGTTCCAGCTTCAGTTGTTTTCTGCCTTCTAACTGATTGAGATCATTTTGCATTGCAATCACCCAATCTGGATCAATCTGTGCATCTTCAGTATTCTTTGGGATTCTAGATGTGAGATCCCGAAAAATATATGTTCATTTTGATTAGCACTTCTAGCCTTTACACAAGAGTCCGGATCACTAAGAACTAGACTACGGGATTGAATTTGACTTCAAACCTTTTATCTTGGCAGAAATGTTCTTAATGTATTCCTTTGATCTTCATTGTTGAGTATGACTAGTAGATTCTTCTTTTATTTGCTCCCCCTGAGTTGCTGTTAGGATGTGTTGAAGATCCTTCACCTTATACAATGGATTTCCACTAATAGGATCTGAATCATCATCGTTATCATTGATTCCTTCTGCAACCTCNCATTAATTCCTTCTGCAACCTCAGCTTCTACATCAGTATCTGAATTTGTCAAAGATTCAGAATAGTCGTTCATTTGAATGCTTGGGAGCTTGGTGTAGTTGGTCATCACATTCAGACTTTTAATCACTTATGAGTAGCCGAGGAGAATCGTTCTATGAGCCTTAACTTCTTGTCAAGATACTCAAATAAATCTTCATTAAAAATCAATTCCCTCCAAACACACGAAAGAGCTTCAGTGNACATTCAGACTTTTAATCACTTCTGAGTAGCCGAGGAGAATTGTTCCATGAGCCTTAACTTCTTGTCAAGATACTCAAATAAATCTTCATTAAAAATCAATTCCCTCCAAACACACGAAAGAGCTTCAGTGTTTGTTTCTGGTTGGCCATTAACTCAAATGATGTCTTTTCACGATCTTGTTGATTAAAGCAGCATGCTGTGCAAATTACTTCAGCTTCAAAGTACCTTTTTCAGTGCAGACTTCATTTAGAACTTCATTCGCGAAATTGAGTTCCAATATCTGACTTCAAATTTCTCACAGCTTACTTTGCTTCCAACTTGATCTTCCTTATTTGATGAATCACCATTTGTGACATTTTATCTATTAAATGCTTGAACATCACCAATTTGTAATTAGGGTTATCAATTTTAATCACCACTAAGGATATTTCTTTCATGACTTTTCTTCAGTGTGATGTTTTCATTGACTTCCCTATATGATATACTTCAAAATTTCCTTCTTAATAGAATTCCATATGAAGCAGTCCTCTCACCAATTTCATCTTTATCAGAGAATCCATTGTCTTGATCAACAAGTGTGAGAGCTTCTTTTGCCATAGCTAACTCTTTATTGATGAAGCTTTACTGAAAAGTTCACTTCACCTTTGCATACAAATTCCATGTCAGCTATGAACAAACTTCCTCACTCTCAGTTGAGTGAGCTTCCAACCTTCTTGTTTGAGATCAAACACTTTTCCAGAAAACCCTTGACAAAGAATTCCCTAGTACTCTTTAGATAGTGCTTAAGTCCTTCAACAAGAAAGATGCTTCCACTGATGACAATTCCAAAAATCATTATAGCCAAATCCCTTGTGCATCCTTTGTTGTCATCTCCAAAGGTTACCGTTGGGTAGGCTTTCTCAACCAATTGTGATAGTAGAGCTTTAATCTTAAT
>QRFB01000628.1:4411-17970 GCA_008931105.1 Oenanthe javanica | reverse complement strand
CTAATACATTTCAAAACATAATAATCATACAATTCTGAATTAGATAAACGTATACTAGTTAGAAAGTATACCTGTGAAGTGCTTAGTGATTCATCTCTAGTGTTGGTCATTGATGCCAGGTGTTCATTTGGTTCATCACTGTCACTGATAGAATCAGCTTTGCATGTAACTTCATCAACAAGTGCTTTCCCTTGCTGCATCCTCACTAATGCTTGAGATTCCTGCTACAACCCTACATTGTGTCTGTCATCATTTGCTTGTACAGGTTTCTTCAATTTGTGTAGCAAACACAAACTTGTCTATCAAATTAAACCATCACTGTCTTGCAACCACCTCTTGAACTGATCTTGAAAATCTCCTTTACGGAATCTATAGGGAAAGACATTAGATTTAGAATTGGGATTCCGTCTGAATTTGATGTTATTGAACTTCCAGTTTTCCTGCAGGCTTGACTAGTCGTCCAATTCTCAGGTTATTCCAAAGTGTCAAATTTACATATAACACCTTGACCACTACCTTGAGCTACAACATCTTCAATTCAGCTTCTCGGATCATTTCATTTATGTTCAGAGGTTCTCAACCTTGACTTCAATCAAATTTGGTTCCTGGGTCACAAATACAGTGGATATGCTAACAACCTGATTTACCAAATATTATCTTCTTCAACTCTTGTTCTAGTTCATAGGCCTTCAACACACAAATAGTTCCTCTAAAGATAATGTGGTTATATCCTTAGATTCCCAATGGCTGTATCCTGTTTTCCAGATGATCTGCAGTGTTAGCACGAACTTCTTGTAATCTTCCTGTACCATCAACTTTAAAGCTTGTACGGAGATGTCAGGTAGTCCAGTCTGTTCTCCTTCACTACTTTAACCTCTAAGATTTTTCATCCAAAAATTCAACTCAAATCAACCAAATCTTCAGTCAATTTTTGTTGTCTTTATAACCCAGAAAAATCTTCATCTACAAACTCCTTGAGCACCGTCGAATTAATAACCGAGTCTTGCTACTTCCTTTGAGAGATGAGTCGTATAATGTTTTAATAAATTTAAATGATAAACTTCAATATTTAAACTTTATAAAATAAACTAATTAAAATTTATAACATAAACTTATTAAAAGTTTATAAAATATATTTCATAAGAGTTTATAAAATAAATTTTATTTAAAATTTATGAAATAAACTAATTAAAATTTATAAACCAAACTAATAAAAATTTATAAGATAAATTTTATAAGAGTTTACAAAATAAATTTTATTCAAAATTTATGAGATAAACTAATTAAAATTTATATCATAAACTAATAAAAGTTTATAAAATAAATTTTATGAAAGTTTATCGAATAAATTTTATTTTAAAATTTATAAAGTGAACTAATTAAAATTTATAATATCAACAAATAAAAGTTTGTTAAACAAATTTAATAAAAGTTTATAAAATAAATTTTATCTAAAATTTATAAAATAAACTAATTAAAATTTATAACATAAACTAATAAAAGTTTACAAAATAAATTTTATAAAAGTTTATAAAATAAATTTTATCTAAAATTTATAAAGTAAACTAATTAAAATTTATAATATCAACTAATAAAAGTTTGTTAAACAAATTTTATAAAAGTTTATAAAATAAATTTTATCTAAAATTTATAAAATAAACTAATTAAAATTTATAACATAAACTAATAAAAGTTTACAAAATAAATTTTATAAAAGTTTATAAAATAAATTTTATTTAAAAAGTTTATAATTAAATTTATTCAACACGGCCTCCATTCTGAGTCCACACAGCTTCGGCACGATGAGCTTCAATGATCTACCGGATCTTGATTTGTATATCAATCAGTCGGCTCTGATACCAATTATTGGGTCCCGGAAGTATCGTAGAAGGGGGGTTGAATACGATACTCACTAAATTAAAAAATTCTTTCGAATCTTTTACAGATAATTAATTTAGCGTTCGATTAGTGGGTTCGGATTCAGGAGGTGTATGGTGTTTAGGAGGCTGAGTTACTAATTTTCTGTGTTTATGAATAAACAATAATGATATAGAAAATTAGCAAGTAATTTAAACGAGACAGGTTTCCGGGAATATATCTTTCGTATATAAACCTAGAGGGGTGCTACACCTAGTTAAATTAATAACTGGCTTCTAAAGAACAAAATAGTTCTTTGCTTCTATAGATAGATAAAGCTTAATCTCTATACAATATTTGACTGTGTTTTGTACTTAATGGAATCAAGCTAACAGAGAGTGTTTTACAATAGCCCTATGTACTTGCAACATAATTAACCGGCTAGTTTGTAAAACTCCAATGAAGAAGGTATAAATATAGCATGGTGACTTCTTTTTCTCTGGCTTCTAAAATATCACTGTTTCTTTCTGGTTGGCTATGTGTCTCCACAAATCCATGAATCAAAATGAACCAATCATTTTGTTTATTATATTGTAGACTTTCAAATCAATTAAAATTGATTTGCTTCTCAATGTTAAGTCCTTTGTTGCGCCTGTAGAGTGCTTATGGTGTGTAGGCGCCACTAACTGTCATGTTGCGCCTTTGAACTTTGTTGTTCCCTTGAACTTTGTTGCGCCTGTACACTGCTTACCCTGTAGAGGCGCCACAAAGTTGCCTTAGAAGTTTTGTTTCCTTAGATTTTGTTGCGCCTGATGTTTTGTTGCGCCTGCACACTGAGTTCCTAGTGCAGGCGCCACAAACCACTTTGTTTCTATAGTAAAACTTTCCTTTCGCCTTAGAAGAGATTTTGTTGCGCCTGCACACTGAGTTCCTAGTGCAGGCGCCACAAACTCCTTTCCTTAGTAATTCCATGAGCCTTGGTATGCTTTGTTGCGCCTACACTCTACAACCCTTGTCTAGGCGCCACAAAGCACATATAAAACTTGGGAGTTGTTTCCTTGCGCCAATACTTGTTTGTTGCGCCTAGGATGAGTTTTGTTGCGCCTACACTCTTCTTGCAGTGTGTAGGCGCCACAAAGTACTTGATACAATTCTTCAAGTATTTCCTTGCCCCATTATTACTTTTGTTGCACCTCTCCATAGGTTCAAGAGTATAAGAGCCACCATATGTAGTAATACTTGCATTTAAATATTTCTTGAAATGCTTGAAGTATTTACCACTTGATTTTAACTCTTCTGGCTTGGCTTGATCAACTGATTTTCTTCTGATTAATCAGGGTAATTCTCTTCTTGTTGTGCTGACGCTTAGTGCACTGGTCTGGTTCACAAACGACTAACACTGAATTAAATTCCCTTGATTTCTTTTCTGTTTCAGCTGAATAACCTTGGACTGTTGCATTGCTTCAAACACTGACTGTTGATAGACACTGTAATTTCACTAGAATCTTTTCTGGTACTTCGACAACGTCTTCATTATTACCACAATCTTGAATACTTCATTCTCTGTTCTTCACTGACGTTTGAACATATGAATGAACTTCGTTTAGTGAGTATAACTTCAAGACTGTAGCTGTCTTCTTTAACCTTTATCTTTTTCCTTTCTAGATTCCTATGCTTCGCACACTGTCTATTTCTAATCAATGCCTTTACACTGAAATCTTCTTGTGGCACTTCTGAACTGAATCTTCAACACTTCTGAAACCCTGAAAGTCTTTACACATTATTCTTCACTGAGGCATGAACATATTAATGTACTTCTTTCAGTGACCTGTAGTAGACTTCAAAACTTCTTCTAATGTCTTGATTCACTGTATTTGCCTTGTCTTCATTTCTTCCTGATTTCTGTGTAGGCGTAGTATTATTTACTTGTCCTGTTCTAGTGTTGAGTTATCACGATTACTATTCATACAGCTTCGTAATCTCCAACAAATAGCAAATCTATTGCTCTTGTTTCTTTATAGCTGGAATTAATTTCCAGTCAGTTGTAGCAAACAAAAAAAATATTTTTTGAAGTTAAACACTTGTCTTTATTTTCTTGCTTATTGTTGTCTGCATTTCTTGCTTGATAATATTACTTTTTATTTGTTGTTAGCAAAATTAGTAGTAATTTATCAAGTTGCATTCAACCCCCCCCCCTCTGCACCACTCATACTGTTTAACAACTGGTATCAGAGCAGCAGGTTAAATATACATAACTTGAAAAGATCTAAATATGAGTACACAGAAAGTAAGTAGCATAAAAATACCCACCTTTGATAAAGAATACTACAACCTTTGGAAAAGAAAAATGATGTTGTTCATAAAGACTGACAACCCACTTTACCCTTCAATTATGGAAAATGGTCCTTTTATTCCACAATGATATGTACCTGAAACCACAGTAGAGGGTGAGACAATACCTGCTTACTGGGTTCCTAAAAAGGTTTCTGAGTATAGTGGTACAGAAAAGGAAAAAGTTTCTCTGGATGATTGTTTGCAGTTTATAATTATTGAGGCTCTTGACAATGTTATGTACAATAATATTGTCAACTATACTAGTGTAAAACAAATATGAGAAACCATTGAGATTTTATGTGAAGGAACAGAGGAGGTGAAGGATAATCAAAGACAAATACTGGTGTCTCAGTATGAGGCCTTCATGGACAAACCAAATGAAGGGTTGACAGAGATGTTTGAGAGATTTAACAGGTTAATCAATGACTTGCAGCTGTATGGCAAATTCTATGATAAGAAGGAAGTTAACATGAAATTTATGTTAACACTTCCTAACCACTTGGAGCACAAGGTCACTTCCATAAGAGAAGGGAGAGACATGTCTAAAGTTTTTCTTGAAACCTTGTATGGAATTCTCAAAACTTATGAGCTAGAGCTGTTATAGAAAAGAGCTATTCAAACAGGCAAAGAGGAAAGATGGCTAACACCTTAAATGTTCTAGTGGCTCAAGATCCAAAGATCCTGCAGCTATAGGAGTCTCAACATCAACAACAAATCAAGATTGAAGAGGGTACTGAGGAGGATGAAAGTGTTACTCTTGAACTCAAGGATGGTGATGAAGATGAGTTCTACACCTTGGATGAACTTGACAACATGGAGAACAAAACCATGGCATACATGGCAAAGAAGTTCTCTAACCTGAGATTCAAGAAGAATAGGACTTTTAAGCCCAAAGGAAAAAACCCCAGGTTCAACAAATGAAACACTTCAAAACCTGGAGGAAGTGGCAAAGGTGGATACAAGACATGAATGGTGGACAGATCTAAAATCAGATGTTACAACTATAGTGAGATGGGACATTTTGTAACTGAATGCAAAAAGCCAAAGCAAGTGAGAAGAAATGACAATTACTATGAGGAACTCAAAGCAAAGTATGAGGCTTTGCTCAAAAAGCAACAAGGAAGGGCATTTGTGGCTGAAGGCAAGTGCTGGGAAGAATCTGATGATGAAGATGAAGAAGAATATGGAAATCTTGCTCTCATGGCAAAGTCAGAAGAAGACTCACCAACTTCATCTAGTCAGGTTCCCATTCTTACTACTGTAGATATGACTACATCTCAGTATAAGAAAATTGTTGAAAGTTTAAGTTTTGAAATCTTTAACATTCATACAAGCATGCTAGCTGCTATTGAAGAAAATGCTAAGTTAACTAGTGCTAATGAACTATTGAAATGCAAAAATGAAGAACTAGAACTTAAGCAGGTTGCTTTTGAGTCCCTACAGCAGAAGAATGAAATTCTAAAGAACAAGATAGCATGTGCTTCCCAGATTGAGGAATTTCTCAGAAAATAGATTTCTGAAAATGAACTTAAAATCAAGGCTTACAAAAATTCTTCTTCATTGTTAAAATCATACCATGATGATAATACTGAAAATCAAAAGGTAGGTATATGATTTAACTATGAAAATTTTTTTATAAGAAACATGCTATAGAGGAAGACTCTAGTTCTGAGAAACCTAATGTCAGACCTTCTATTTTGAAGAAAGTTAAGAGTCCCCTATTCAAAAAGGCTGAGTTTGAATTTGATGAGGAATCACTAATTCTTAAGCAATAATTACCTGATGAGGACAATGATATTGTCAACAGGACCCTTAAATCGAAAGATACTGTCAAATCTCCCAAGACAGTTAGTTTTGCCCTTGACAGTACTCATGGTTTGGAAGATGCTGTCAACACTAGAAAGACAGCAAGTTCAGAAACTGCTGTCAAGATAGTAAGATCATATCATACTGTCAAGACAGCTTCATCCAAACTTACTGCAAGATAGTAACTTCTAAACCTACTGTCATGAAGACCAAGAAGAACAGAAATGGGAAGTTAGGAATAAACAAAAAAAATAATTATGGCTACATTCCTAATGCTCCTAGAAATTTACGTAACAAGTGTGGGTCTTCTAGTCATTTAACTCATGTCTATACCAAGAGTAAATCTGAGGTAGAAAATGCTACATCTGTTAATGGAAATTTACATAGCATACCTTTAAAGAACTGACAACTATCTCACTATGGTGACTTTGATTGCATTTCATGTAGAATGAATTTGATGAGCATTTTCTTTAACATGCCTTTTTCTAATGATCAAGTATGTCTGCATAAGAATATTAAAATTGAAAAGGCAAAGACTCCAAGTCCTCCTAAAGTTAGGATGGACAAGCCACCCAAGAACAAGGTCATTAAACCAGTTACCAAAATTGAATGGGTAGCTACAGGATTCATGTTCAAAGCAAAAGAAAGAAAAGCCACTAATCAAGATTCAAATTGTGAATTAGCTGAGCAAAATGGACCCAATGAAAGTTGGGTACCAAAAATAACTTAAAATCTTTGCATTGCAGGGCAACAGGAAAAATAAAAGAGTCATGTGGATCATTGACAGTGGATGCTCAGGACACATGACTGGTGATAAAGCCCTGTTATCACAGTTCAAGGAAATGGCTGGCCCATGTGTAACCTTTGATGACAACAACATTGGTTTCACAATGTGATATGGCATTCTGGAAGTTAGAAATTTGAAGATAGCGAAAATTGCTCTAGTAAATGGTTTGAAGCACAACTTATTGAGTGTTACTCAATTTTGTGATAAAGGTTTCAAAGTTGAATTTGATCAAGACAGATGTTCAATTGTCAACAAGAAAACAGGAGAAAAAGCACTTCAAGAGGTAAGAAAAGGAAGCATATTTATTGTTGATCTTGACTCAGTAAGAAAGGACAAAGTTTACTGTTTTTATAGCAAAGCCTCTTCTTCTGAAAGCTGGTTGTGGCACAAGAAGCTCTCTCATTTGAATTTCAAAGCAATGAATCATTTGATGAAAAGAGAATTGGTGAATGACCTTCCTCAACTTGAATTCTGTCAAGAAGGACTGTGTGAGGATTGTCAAAAAGGGAAGTTAAGGAGAGCCACTCATAGATATACTCCCAGTGGCTCAATAAATGAAGCTTTTCAACTTATTTATTTGGACTTATTTGGTTCTGTGAATGTGCAGTTACTAGCAAAGAAAAGATATGTTTTTGTAATGGTTGATGATTTTTCAAGATACACTTGGGTAAGGTTCCTGGCAACCAAGGATGAAGCTACACAAGAGATTATTGATTTAGTAAGAGTTCTAGATGAGAACCCTAAGTTCAAAGTCCAGTCCTTGAGAAGTGACAATGGTACTGAATTTAAAAATAGTATCATGAATGACTTCTGCAAAGACAATGGTATCACTCAACAATTCTCTGCACCAAGGACACCTCAACAAAATGGTGTTGTGGAAAGAAAGAACAGAACTCTCATTGAGGCAGCAAGAACAATGTTGAGTGAAGCAAAACGTCTTACTTGTTTCTGGGGTGAAGCAATCAATATAGCCTGTTATACTCAAAATAGGACTATAGTCAACAACGCCTATGGAAAGACACCCTATGAATTGCTAACAGGAAGGAAACCTACCGTCAAGTACTTTCATGTGTTTGAAAGCAAGTGCTATTTCATGAAAGATTCAACTGAGATCAATGGAAAATTTATTACTAAAGCACTTGAAAGAATTTTTATGGGGTATGGTATTAACAGGACTACATACAGAGTCTACATCATTGATCACAAGACTGTGGAGGATAGTGTGAATGTCACCTTTGATGAAACAAAATTTCCTAGAGTTGAAAGAAGTCAAGAAATAGAACCTTTAGCCTTTGAAAATCAAGGCTATCTAGAAGAGATTGATGAAGACTCTCCAAAAGTTGATCACACAATTTTTGGTCCAACAATTGTTCCTATCCAGTCTGAACACAATGAAGGAATTGCTCAAACAACTGATCTTTTTGGGAATGTTCCCATGAATAGTGTACTTGAATAAATTGATGTTGTCAACAGTGGAAGAGCAAAAGATGCTGTCAACCAACAAGGTGTTGAAGACTCTAGTGACTCTCTAAGAGAAACAAAATGGAACAGAGATCACACTAATGATCTAATCATTGGTGATCCAGGAACTGGAGTCAAAACAAGAAGAAATGTTGCCAATGAATGCATGTATTCTTGTTTCCTCTCTCAAACTGAACCCAAAACTCCAGAAGAAGCATTGACTGATCCAGATTGGATTAATGCCATGCAAGAAGAACTTAATAAATTTGAAAGAAGTTGTGTTTGGGAATTGGTACCTAGACCAAAGGACAAATCAGTAATAGGCACCAAATGGGTTTATAGGAACAAGATGGATAACTGTGGTACTGTCACAAGAAACAAAGCAAGGCTGGTGGCAAAAGGTTACTGTCAACAGGAAGGGATTGATTGTGAAGAAACATTTGCTCCTGTTTCCAGACTTGAGGCAATAAGAATATTTTTGGCTTTTAATGCATTCAACAACTTCAAGGTTTTTTAAATGGATGTTAAGAGTGCTTTCCTTGATGGAGACCTAGAAGAAGAAGTGTATGTTGAACAGCCCCCAGGCTTTGAAGATCCAAAAATGAAGAACTTTGTGTACATACTACTCAAGGCATTGTATGGTCTAAAGCAAGCACCAAGTGCTTGGTATGATACTCTTTCCATGTTTCTTCTTGATAACAACTTTACAAGTGGGAGTGTGGATAAAACTCTTTTCTATAAAAAGCATGGAAAGGATATCATTCTAGTCCAAGTATATGTTGATGACATCATTTTTGGCTCAACAAATGAAGATTTATGCAAGAAATTCTCAGAGTTGATGCAGAACAAATATGAGATGAGTATGATGGGTGAATTGGTATTCTTTCTTGGACTTAGAGTCTATCAAAAAGAAGATGGAATATTTATTTGCCAAACTAAGTATATCAAGGATCTTTTGAAAAGATTTGATATGGAAGACTCATCTCCTGCAAAGACTCCAATCTCAACAGCAACTCAATTTGACAAAGATACGAAAGGAAAGAACGTGGAAAATAAGATGTATAGAGGAATGATTGGCTCTCTCCTCTATCTAACTGCTAGCAGGCCTGACATCATGTTTGCTATAGGTCTGTGTGCAAGGTTTCAATCTGATCCAAAAGAGTCACACTTAATGGAAGTTAAAAGAATTTTTAGATACTTGAAAGGCACTCAAGATTTAGGCCTTTGGTATCCTAAAGAATCTGGTTTTGACTTAGTTGGTTACTCAGATTCAGACTATGCTGGTTGCAGAATAGATAGTAAGAGTACAACAAGAAGCTGTCAATTTTTGGGAGAAAGATTGGTTTCATGGTTTAGCAAGAAGCAGCATTCAGTGTCAAATTCAACTGTAGAGGCTGAATACATTGCAGCTGGTAGTTGTTATGCTCAGTTACTTTGGATGAGGAACCGGCTATTGGACTATGGTTTGACTCTGTAAGGAATTCCTATCTTTTGTGACAACACTAGTGCCATAGCTATTTCTGATAATCCTGTTCAACATTCCAAGACTAAGCACATTGACATTAGAAATCACTTCATTAGAGAGCATGTTGAGCAAGGAACAATCAAGCTAATCTATGTGTCCATAGAGAAACAACTTGTAGACATTTTCACCAAACCATTGGATGAAAAGACATTTAACAGGATAGTGAGTGAATTAGGTATGTTAAATTTATCCTGTTAATGTAATTCTGTTTAGTTGATAAAAAATTTAGTTAACTGAAATTCACTGTGAATTAATGACCTCTTAAGGTGTTTTGATTTCTGTCACAGTGGTTACACATGATGATATTATACTGAGAGGTTAACTAATTTATTTTTAAGTAACTTATTTCATATGAGGTTAATAAAAAGTACTGTCAAGTTTCTTGACAGTATGTTTTATCCACACTATTATACTGTGATAAGTTACTGTCAATCACTTGAAGGAGTCTTGACAGCATAGTATGCGGGACTGAAACTTACTGTCAATATTTATTGACAGTATAGTTTTCTAAAATCCCCGCATAACATACCAGCAACAATTAATATTAGGGTTATTCATTTATTTTATATATTCTCTAACCGCTAATGTTACTGTCAAGAGTGTTTGTGATTTCTAGAGCAAAAGTTATTGTCAAGAAGCGAATGGATTAATAGATACAACTGTCAAATCAATCGATTAAAATTCAGCCTTGACAGCTACTTTCTCACTTCATATATATACAAACAGTTAAAATCTCTCTCACTCTTTACTTCTCTTTAAACTCTCAATATTCTAACGCCCTAAAAACTCTCTATTTTCTCTGCAACTTTTTCTCTAAACTGCTCTATATTTCTAAACCTTCAATCTTTTAACCATGTCTGGACCTCAAATCATTTGTACTCTTGCCCAAACCAACTTCACCACAATGGCTTCTTTTGGTGAAGCTGGTGAAGCCTGCAAACCTTTTGTTGGCTTCATGAACAACTCTTACCTGTCATTTGCTCTCAACAATAGCCCAATGCTAGAAATCCCAAGGTTGTCACAGTTGTGGACCTCTACAACTTGTAAGGGGAAGCAAGACTCAAGAACCATCAAGTTTGAGATCAATGGTACCTCTTACACCAATGATACTACTCATGTCAATACTGCTCTCCACGTGGAAGATGGTGAAGGTTCACTTTTTCAGGAGCCTGTAAGTGATGTTCAACTTGCGAAGTTTTTCAAGATGATTGGGTACACTGGACCCAGGACAAGCCCCAACTCTAATGACTGGTATCCATCTGGTGGAATGGATAGAAAATATCTGGTGAAAGAGTGGAGCATGATACTGGATCCTGTCACACGAGCAATGTCAAGCAAAACAAGTGGCTGGAATGAGGTCCCAGCATATATCAGGAAGGTGGTGCATTCAATTATGCAAAACTACAAGATTAACATTGGGAAGCTCCTGATGCCGCTATTCAAGCTGGTACTTGGCACGAAGGAGACCAGGAAACCGGTTGATATGGGTAAAAATAGCCCTGAGAAAATAATAAATATATCATTTATTATTTCATTAATTAGACCTTTTACGGTCCAAAGGCTTGGGCCCTTAAAACGATCTAGGGAAATAAATCCTAGGATCAACTAGATTTGGAAGCCCACGAGCTCTATTAAAACTATAGGCCCATTAAGCCTTTGTTATTAATTAATTTCATGATTAATTAATAAAGGCTCATTAAGGCCCAAGAGGCCTATTGAAGGCCCTTATCCTAGAAGGATCTAGATACCTTATCATAAAAGATAAGATTACGTTTCTAATAATCCAATGAGGACCTTTATTCCTTACAGGTTTCAAACAACCTTGTCACTAGGAGACTTGGCCACCAAGTCTCCTAATTCTAATCTAACTCCAAGGCCCTCGTGCGCCTATATAAAGGGCCTAACCCCTCAACATTAGAACTACGTTTTATTGGCTTGATTCTCACACCCATTGAGATACGTAGGCAGTTAACGAGGACCCGAGATAGTCACGAAACGTTAGTGCAGCCATAAAATCTTGAAGCTCTCTCAAACCCTAGCAGTAAATACACATTAAATATACTGAGTTTTTGATTCGTAACATTTAGCGCCGTCTGTGGAAAATGAATAATAATCATGGCGAGAACACAAAGTACTACGAGAACCCTTGAGGGAGAGATCCCTGACGCCACTGTTGACACCGGCATTCTGTTGGTCCCTGATATTGTAGATGGGAGGTTGAATACAATATCTGAAAATTAATCGCGGAATAATTTGGATTAAAAATATTATTTTAATTGCTCGCGAAATATTAATTAGAATGAAATATTGTTCAAGTGAAAGATATAATTTTAACTTGATTAGTATTACAAAATTAATATTTAGAAAACTGTTATATATAATTGATAAAAAAAGATCTAGAACGAATTCGACATGAAGTGTTCGAGTTTAATCAATTATATTCAAATTTGCACAGAAATCTATGAATATTACAATGCAGACAAATTTCTGAATTTGAACTGATTTTCTAACACTGAAATAGTGAAGCATTCATCTCATATTTATAGAGAATGAAAATGCTCAGCATGACCTTTATCAATATGACTTAATTTAATTAAATTAAGCCTTGTATGACTTTTCTAAACACTGGGCATGACTTATTTTGGTCGGTATGACTTACTGAAGTTCGGTATGACTTATTCAAAGTCATATTCGGATTTTATTTAATAAAATAAATCGGTATGACTTATTTTAAATAAACAAAATCAATTCAGCATGACCTTTTCTTCAAGAAAACTCGGTATGACCTTTTTGTTTATTAATTAAAAAAATCGGTATGACTTTTTAACTTAATAAAAGAATTGTCCGGTATGACCTTTAATAAAGCAGACTCGGTATGACTTATTAATATATACACATATATATAGCTCAGTATGACTTATTTAAGTCATCTTCGGTATGACTTATTCAAGTCATATTTGGTATGACTTATTAAGTCATATTCGAAATATGTATATATATAAGTCATATTAATTCATTTCTTTTCTAATAAATTAATTCTACTTAAATTAATTAAATAATTTATAAATTAAATTAAATTCAACTTGAATTAATTTAATTAAATAAATTAAATAATTAACTTACTTAGATTGTAGAATTAAAATATGATAGAGATCTGATTAAACTGCAGTCTTCTTGATTTTTCTTTGTCTTCTGATCTTGAAACCTCTTGAATTAAATGAAGAATAAATACTATTTTAGTTGACACACAAATGTACTGTCTGGTTCATTTGTGTCAAACTAATAAATATTCTCCACTTATTAACTTTTAACTTGAGGCCTTCTGTCATTAATTCTGCTTCACTGACTTCAATCTTCTTCTGGAATCTACTTGTAGTAACCACTTGAAATCTTCTATATCTTCCGTTTACTATAGAACCCCTACTACTCATTTATTTTCCACTGACGCTTGAACATATAAATGAACTTCTTCCAGTGTTGAGTAGTAATCCTATAAAAATTCTTCTGATACTTAGATCCTTCATGATTAGTTGACTGTCTTCGTCTTGATTCCTGTTTGGTGTTTGTTATTTACTTCTCTTTAATAGCTAGAGTTGAGTTGTCATCTAATTATTACAAATAGGCCTAGTCATATGCCTTTCAATCTCCCCCTATTTGTTGTTAAACATTTAACACACAAATTCCTAGAGGATAACTCAACTAACAACTAAGAAAGTAATGCGACATGTAATGACTTGTAAATAATAAACAATAGTTTTGGTATTATATTTAACAATTTTCCAGAGTCAT
>QRFB01000627.1:61794-85638 GCA_008931105.1 Oenanthe javanica | reverse complement strand
GAGTATTCTCTGTTAGAGTAAACTCTGATTGAGTATTCTCTGATAGAATAAACTCTGACCGACAGTTTCCTTAAACTCTGATGACGTCAACATAAACTCTGTTTGGTTATTCTCTAACAACANTCTAACAACTTCAGTATTTATTTCCTAACATTATAACATGTCTTAATTTTAGATAATTACCTAAATATGACTTTAGGACCATTAAATTCTTATTAAATTTATATTAATAATTTTTATGAAAAATTAATCGAGTCTGGATAAAGTCCGGTCCGGTTCCAGCCCGATAAAAGCCTGACGCGGCACGCCTACCGGGCCTTAAAAGGCTCAAATATTTTCCGTAAGCCTGGCCCGGTTGACCCGGTCAAAGTCAAAGCCCGGCCCGATGAACTTTTTGTGCATCTCTGGCGGATAGTGATAACACTTATTTTATTTTTTTGACTGACAGTCGCTTATCAGGGAACAACTCTCATTAAATAAAATGTACCATTTTAATTTTAATTTTAATTTAAAATTATCAATTTTCTTTTATATGTAAAGATATAAAGTCTAAAATATATATTAAAATAAGCTTGCATTCCTTTCTCTTTTCCTATAATAGAAAATGAATTATTTTATTCAATATGGGAGATAAATACCACCAAAACTAACGAAAGTAATATATGTACTTCTCTTTTTTTTTTTTTTAAATATACATCTGACTTTTAGACAAGTATTTTACACTAATTTTAAATACATAATTTTTGATAATATAATAATAATTAATATTTTTAATATATTTTCTATAAACAAAAATATTTAATCAATATTTTTATCTATAAAATATAGTAAAAATAATAATTTAAACTATACGAACAAATCACTTCAAGATACATATTAAAAAACTAAACGATGTCCATTTCTAAAATTTTACTATAATTTTATGATTCTAATATTCAAAAACACACACACAAAAAAAACAGTGGAGTCAGGAGTGTATCTTATCTATCTATAATAACAGTTAACAGATTACATTGGTGAGGAGCTCTAAACCCCTTGGCCTGAGAAAAAGAAAGATTGGAGCTTTAAGATGAATAGCTTCTGGTAACTTCAACCCATATTGTATAATATATATTTCTACATGTATTGATATAGATTACATATATATCATTATTCAATCAAACCCCACATAAAAAAGCAAGCTTTTTTGCAGTTCTTTTTGTATTCAGTTTTATCACTTCATTTTATCATAAAGTATAATTCTTGAAAGTTAATGACTGACCCTTTTTGTATACAACCATATATGTGTGTATGTATTCATGGAAGTCTTTATAAATAGTTGGAGGTTCTTGAAAATTTAAATTTTTGTAGTTAGAATTGAAGTAGTACTAGAAAGGAATGGAGTCTATCTTGTTACATACATTTTCTCCAGCTCCCTTGTCCTTAAATTGTGTGTATTCGAATCGTTTGGTCACGAGTGGGATTGCCCGTAAATATTGTAGTAGGCTTCAATTCAAGAACTTAAGGTTTAATTTGTGTGGTGGGAAAGTTGAGTTAGGATTTCGAAAGGGTAGTTGTACTGTTAATGTAGGAACAACGGATATTAATTATGTTAAGAATGTTCGGAAGGGTGATGATAAAGAAGAAGATGATAATGATGATTCTAATGTGGATTGGGAAGCGGAATTTATTGGGGATCTTGACCCTTTAGGGTTTTTGCCCCCTAAGAAAAGAAAAGAGCAGAAAGAATCGAAATTGCTTCAGGATACGGATAATATGGATTGGTGTGTGAGGGCGAGGAAGGTTGCCGTCAAGTCCATTGAAGCTAGAGGATTGACACGGAAATTGGAAAACATTGTTAATCGTAGGAAGAACAAGAAAAAGAAGAAGAAATCAATGTTGAACAAGAAGAAGGGTGATAAGGTGTTTAAGGTAGACGATGATGATTCTGATATCGAGTCTGAGTCGGAGGAGGATGGTATTGGATCGGTTGATTTAAATACACTTCAAGATGCTAATGAACTTAGAAATGCTGTGAGTATGCTTGCTGGTGGGATGTTTGCAGAGAAGAGGGAGAAGACGATGGAGACTTTCGTACAAAGGCTTTCTCAGTTCTCGGGGCCTTCTGACCGTAGGAAAGAGATCAATTTGAATAGAGCAATAGTGGATGCACAGACTGCGGAAGAAGTACTAGAATATGCTTCTGAGATGATTATAGCCGTAGGGAAAGGCCTGAGTCCTTCCCCGCTCTCTCCACTGAACATTGCAACTGCACTTCACCGAATTGCAAAGAACATGGAAAAAGTATCTATGATTAGGACGCATAGGCTGGCGTTTGCCCGTCAAAGAGAGATGTCTATGCTTGTGGGTACTGCAATGATGGCCCTGCCTGACTGCTCGGCTCAAGGTATTTCAAATATTGCATGGGCGTTGTCTAAGATTGGTGGTGAGCTTCTTTATTTGTCAGAGATGGACAGAGTAGCTGAGGTTGCATTGACCAAAGTTGGTGACTTTAATTCACAGAATGTTGCAAATATAGCAGGTGCTTTTGCTTCTATGCAGCATTCTGCTCCAGAGCTCTTTGCGGAGTTATCAAAAAGAGCTTCAAGCATGATTCACACTTTCCAAGCACAAGAACTTGCACAGCTTTTGTGGGCTTTTGCGTCTCTGTATGAACCTGTGGATGCCATACTGGAATCACTTGATAATGTGTTTGAAGATGTGGACCAATTCAAATGCTGCTCAGGTGAAGAGAAAGGTAACTACATTGAAGCAAGAAGTACAGAAACCAATCTTGATGGAGTTGTAGAGTATCCTGTTCTCAGCTTCAACAGAGATCAGCTTGGCAACATATCATGGTCTTGTGCTGTTTTTGGGCAAATGGAACGCAGTTTCTTTTCTCATGTTTGGAAAACTTTGAGTCACTTTGAAGAGCAACAGATTTCAGAGCAGTATAGGGAGGATATCATGTTTGCGTCCCAGGCTTATCTTGTTAACCAATGCTTGAAGGTTGAATACCCACAACTTCAGCTGGCTCTCAGGAGTGATCTTGAGGAGAAAATCGTCCGTGCTGGAAGAACTAAGAGATTCAATCAGAAAATGACCTCCTCATTCCAAAAGGAGGTAGGTCGCCTTTTAGTAAGCACCGGCCTTGATTGGACCAGAGAATATGTTGTGGATGGGTACAGCTTGGACGCAGTCTTAGTTGATCAAAAGGTTGTTCTTGAAATTGATGGGCCAACTCATTTCTCCAGAAATTCTGGTGAGTGTCAAAGTAGCCTATGGTCATTGGTGTATCACTGTCTGCACATTTGTGTTTGTTTGATTCAGTAAATAACACAAATCCTCTTATTTGCTTTAATGTTTATTATGCATCTCTGCAGGGGTTCCTCTCGGGCATACTATGCTAAAGCGCCGTTATATTACTGCTGCTGGTTGGAAGCTAGTATCTGTATCTCACAATGAAGTAAGTTTCTAAATCTCTTACTTGAATAGTTTTATATTCACGTGTTATAGGTAGAACGGCATTGTTATGTCAAGAATTTTAATCCAGATAACCAAAACAACTTTTAAAACTAGATCTTTGTTGTTTGTTTGGAAGTCCAAATGAACTAAAGAACTTAAACATAAATTTATGTGATGCAATTTTGAGCTAGATAACGCTTAGAGTCTTTACTAGATAAGATTATATAAAATTTTCCTTTATTATAATGGAGTTCAACTCTGACGCAAAGAAATATGTGATGCTTTTGTTTAGAATAGACCTCTTGTCGAGGAGGAAAAGTTAGTAGAAAAGTTGATGCGAGAGTGTAGGTTAGAGGTTCAATCTATTGAAATGTTGAAAACAGTGAGTGTGGAGAGATCTGTGTCTTTTTATTCGTATGATTTTTACCACTGGTAAATCATATTGGAAAGTCATTGCTTAGTCAAAGATGAAATAATTGATTGTTGTGAACTGTTAAGGATGGACTTCTGCTGCGAAAAAGCATCTTTATGTCAGTATTTCAAAAGTTGGGATCATGTTTCTACCTAAACTTTTGTAGTCTTTTCCCATGACTTTATAGTTTGCCGGGACTAAAATTTTGGAATTGCATTGTGACATTGGCATGAAAAAATGGGGACTAATTACAAGGATTAATTTAATGACTGAAGATACAGCTATGTTTCCGACAAAGGGGCCATGAATGTGCCCCATAACTATCTGTATGCAGCATTCACTTTAGGAAATTTTTTGATTTTGTTAGTCTTCTTATTTCCTTTTCATTGGCCACGGGAAATGATGTTTTGATAAAATCCATACAATCTGCAGTTGCTTTCAGAGATCAGAACAGAAAGTTAATAGTTCATATTTTTGGCCAAGTATTTTGCCCAACCCCTTTAAGAACAAGGAGGTGTTTGACGGTGATAAGGATCTTTGGAGGTTATGGTATCGAATATACTTGTTAGTTACCAATGTTTGCTACCTTATGGATGAATATGTTAAGTTCTACCTTAACAAAACAATTGATTAAATTTTTAGGTTTTTAGTTGGTTTAACGGGTAGTTAACTGAAATTTAGAATTTGATATTCTTTTTTATGTGAATATTTTAATTATATATTTTTTCATTTTCAATTATATTAAAATGATTATTCATAATTATAAATTTTATATCAATATATTTAAGCATGGATATAAATTTGTGAAGTAAAAACCGAAAAAGTAATCTGATTAGTGTTTGCATATTTGGAACACATTTCAAATTTTCACTAGTTTTCTAAGAAAGAAAAAACCCGGAGGATTTTAGAAAAATAGAAAATGACAAGTTGGAAAATTTTTCTGCAAGTAAACAAACATGCCCTAATATTAAAAATTAGAAGTGAATGACAAAAAAAGAAGAAGAAAAAATACTAAGCCAATTGGATCTCTAAATGCACGACAGTTTATTAGCTTTCTTTAACCTCAAGTGGAGATTAATTAGTTGGAATATTTATCGCTACTCCCTCTTTATTTTGTATCTGTTACGTCCGTTGAACTTTTATTGTTTTTCGATATTTGTTTATTTTCATTTGATTCTTTGCAGTGGGAGGAACTCCGTGGGGAATTTGAGCAGTTAGACTACCTTAGAGAAATTCTTAAAGATCATATTAGTGGAGGCAGCAACAGTGCTATACAATAACAAATTTGGAGGGTGTATGTAATTGAGATTTCAAATGATTATTTTTAATTTATGAATTTTAGTAGAATATAGTTGATTTTTGATTTTACAAAAAATCTATGGTATGCAGAATCGATAACGTCCATGCACAGTTGAAATGCCTTATATTTTAGTGAGATTTAATGATCAAAATTATATTAAAAATTTCAAAATATTTCATGGACTTTTAAAATTCAGTGTTAATAAAGTTTTTGAATATCATTAGATAATATATTATTAATAATTAATATTGAATATCCTAAATTTTAAAAGATTGTTTTTAACTTCTTTAAAAAAATATTATTTTTAACTCTAATTAATTTCTCCGAACATTTTAAAATTTGGATTGAATATAATTAATAATTTGTATTAAAAAATCACACATTTATACTAAAAAAATCACTAATTTATATTATATCAATCATTACCAATCAACAAAAATACACATGTATATATTATAGTCATTATATCACCGATTCATGCCTCACCATCATCAACTCCGATATATTGTAATCATCGTCACCACAACAACCTATAACAATCATCATTTTCCATAAAAATTATTTCCTCCATCCTAAATTAGTAAATCACTTTTGTTTAAAAAATTGTTTCATAATACAGTACATGTCAATTATCCTACTTCCAATATAATTTTATAGATAATTTCAAAAATAACCATAGTTAGATTATTGGGTATTTATACAAATAATTAATGAAATAAAATTATCATTCGAATTATGCACTGAAACTATTTCAACCAATGCAATTAATATTGATACAAATGAAAAATAATTTTTATAATAGAAGTTCTTAATATACCTAATTTTTTTAAAAATGACATGTAAAATGTGACGGAGAGAGTACTGCTTTCAATTGTTACTCCTCAATATTAAAATTCAAAAAATTAATATAAAAATAATTCATTTACCAATACTTTTAATTCGTACAACCACCGTAGAGAGTCATAACAACATGGTATTTAATGGTATTCCAGGTCAAAATCCACGATAAAATAGTTAATATTTGTAGGGGACTACGAGCTCGTTTGACTAAACTTAAAATTGTGACTTATGGTTTAGAGGCTGTTTGACACAGTTTTAAGTCACGGATTTAAAACTGTTTTTGACTTTAAGCTGAAAAATATTTGTTTGTGTAATAAGTCAGAAACTGACTTAAAGTCAGAAATAAACAAAGCCAGAAGTAAGTATTATGTAATTTTTTCAGTGACTTATATATATTTTTTTATTTTGATAAAAGTTATCCATATGTCATAAATTACTCATAAGTCACTTTTATTTTTATTATTATATGTTTAAAAACTCATAAGTCACTCATAATACAAAATTATCCAAACATGCATTTTAATCTCCCGGCTTATCACGTTAAGTCACTTTAAGTCATAAGTCACAATTTTAAGTTTAGCCAAACATGCTCTTAAAGTGGCTTAACATGATAAGCTGGGAGTTTAAAATGTATGTTTGGGTAATTTTGTATTATGAGTGACTTATGAGTTTTTAAAAATATAATAATAAAAGTAAATGTGGCTTATGAGTAATTTATGACATATGGATAAACTTTTATCAAAATAGAAAAATAAAAAAAAAAGTAACTAAAAAAATACATAATACTTACTTCTGACTTTAAGTCAGTTTCTGGCTTATTTCTAACTTTAAGTCGATTTTTGACTTATTACACAAATAAACATTTTTCAGCTTAAAGTCGGAAATAATTTTAAACCCCTTTAAGCCAGATTAGCCAAACAGGCTCTTCAAGTTAAAACTTAGAAGAAAATGATGAAAGAAGATAAGGAACATACATGATGCATACCCATTTATATTTTCTAATTTTTATTTAAAATTGGTTTCTATTTAAATAAAAGTCTATATAGTATATATATGGTGCTATTTTAATAAAAACTATTTTATAATAAAAACTAGAAATTAATTTAATTCAATAAAACTTAAATCTATATCGTCTAATAATGAACATATATTTTATATACAATTATTTAAATCTTATTTAAACCCCATCACGGTTAGGAATTAGAGTTACAGAAGTTTATATAGGGGGTGAATGTATAACTTCAAATTCATTTTTTCTTTTTGTTTTGACTTTTTTAATTTTGATGAACTGTTTGATAGTGTTTGTAGATTTATCAATTTACAGGTGTTTACTTAGATACAAATGCGGAAATGTAAGAACACAGTGAATTAACTTTTAATCTAATTGTGTATTAGAATGAATCAACTACAATCTGAAATTCAATGCGAAATTCAGCTTCTTGTTCTTGGAAGTAGAAACAAGTTTTTATGAATATGATAAAAATATTCAACAAACAAACTAATGAGGTTGTGCATAGGCTATATAGACAACATGCCTTTTGACACATGCTCTCCCTAGACAGTTAAACTAAAACTAAAAATAGACAAAAACAACTTTACAAACTACTATATATTTCTAGCTAACACAAACTATGACAGTCCTTTTTCTTACAACCTTATTTGAAAGCCATATGACTAGGCTTATTTGTAATAATTAGATGACAACTCAACTCAGATAAGAAATAGAAGTAAATAATAAATATGATAACATGAATCAAGACGAACAAAGTCAACTAGACACAAAGAATCCTATAAATCAGAAGTGTTCTAATGAAGCTGCTATTTATCACCGGAAGAAGTTCATTAATATATTCAAGTGTCGGCGACAAATAAAGAAGTAGTATTTCAGAAGAGTTCAGAAGATTAAGAAGATTCCAAGTGGCTACTTCAGAAAGATTCCAAGAAAAGAAAATATTGAAGACAAAACGAGAAGCAAGAACAAGACAGAAGATCACGGCTATTAAAGTTAAAAGGTGAAGAATATTTATTTAGTATGACACAAATAAACCAGATAGTACATTTGTGTGTCAACTAATTTAATAAATATTTATCACCTAGCTCAAGTGATTTTCAGACAAAAGACAGAAAGATTCAAGTCAAATCTACAGTGGTGGTGTGCAGTAAATAAACTAAATTAATTCTACTATCAAAAGTTAATTAATTATTTAATTTATCTACTTAAATTAATTCACCTTGAATTAATTTAATCTACAAATTATTTAATTAAATATTTGTGGAATTAATTAAGTTAAAAGAACATTTAATTTAACATTTATTAAAAGTCTTGCTGCATTATTATTAAAAGTCTTACCGAATTAATTCAATAAGACTTATTAAAAGTCTTACCGAATTAATTCAATAAAACTTATTTAAAAGTATTACCGAATTAATCCAATAAGACTTTTCAAAAGTCTTACCGAAAATTCAATAAGACTTATTTAAAAGTCTTACAGAAAATTCAATAAGATTTATTTAAAAAGTCTTACCGAAAATTCAATAAGACATTTCAAAAGTCTTACCGAATTTGAAAATTCTTACCGAGTCTCAAATGTCTTGCCCAACTTATTTAAAAAGTCTTATAGGCTATTTTATAAAGTCATTTGATTTTTTAAATAAGTTTTATTCAAAAGTCTTGCTAGTTTTTTCCTCTATAAATATGAGGAAAGATTTTCATTATTTTGAGTGATTGAAAAACATTCAAATTCAGAAATTTGTATGCATTATACTATTCACAGATTTCTGTGCAAGTTTGGAATATATTTGTTAAACCCGAACACTTCATGTCGAATTCGTTTTAGATCACTTTATCAATTATATAAAATTTTCATCAGATTAATTTTGTAATACCTTTCAAGTTAAAATTATATCTTCTACTTGAACCGTATTTCATTAAAATTAATATTTCGTGATTAATTAAAATAATATTTTTAAATCCGAAATTTCGCGACAATTTTAGATATTGTATTCAACTCCCCTTCTACAATATCAGGTACCAACAATTGACATCAGAGCTGGTTGATATTCTTAAAAATTATTTTTAATTCGAAATAATTTTTATTCGAAATAATTTTTTTTCACAACAATTATTTTTGATCAAAAATTGTTTTAAGTCAAAAATTAAAATATTTTTTGAAACACTTAATTTTTAATCTTATTAAAGATGAGTACACAAAAAGTGATGAACATTAAAATTCCATAGTTTGATAGAGATCACCACAATTTGTGGAAGCACAAAATGCTACTATTTATTGGGATTGTCAATCCCAAGTATGCATTAATTATGGCCAAAGGTGTTGAACCCCCAATAATAGTTATTCTCGAACATTAGATAGATGGGGTCGTAATTCCTTACAGACAGTTTCTAAAAAGTTCAACTGACTATACTGAAGAAGAAAGGGAAGATGTGTCCCTGAACAATATCTCAAACTCATATTGATAGAATACCTAGACTACGTCATATACAATCACGTGGTCAATTGTAGAAATGCCAAACAGATCTGGGATACAATAAAGATAATCAACGATGGGACTGAGGAAGTCAAAGAGAATAGACTGGAGATCCTGACCTCCCAGTACGAGCAGTTTAGATCCAACCCTGGTGAGGGTATCTCTGAGCTGTTTTAGAGATTGAATAAACTGATAAACGCGCTCAACATAAATGGGAAATATTATCAGAACCGGGAGGTTAACAAGAAGTTTTTGCTAACCTTTCCAGAGCATTTGAACATAGGATCGTAACCATCTGGGAGTCTAGGAACATGAAAGAACTAGCACTAGACAGACTCTACGGAGTACTGAAGACCTATGAATTGGAGCAGATCCAGACAAGAGAAACATATGGCAGAGGTAAGGTTCTGAGTTCCTCCAAAGCACTGATAGTGGAAGCACCAGAGAAGATGGAAGTGAAGGCTGTTGTACCTTTAAATAATTCAATGAAGTATGTGGTTCCAGAATCTGGACATACTTCAGAAAGACAAGAAGATGGTGAGTTCTACTCTTTGGAAGAACTGGATCAGCTGGAAGATGAATCTCTAGCTATGGTTTCCAGGAGGTTTGGCAACATGAGATTTCGAAGGAATCCCTCTTACAAAGTTAAAACAAATTTTGGAAGATTCCAAAGAGGAGGTTCTTCAATAGCTGTATCAAAAAGGTATGTGTAAGCTTTGTATCTCTTCTTCTCCAGCTTCTGTTTCTCTCTGTATCTCTTTGCTTCTGTGTGTATATTTTCACACAAACACACTTCCACACCAAATGAATTAGATTCATTTGATATATATAGTGTAGACTTTTCAATAATTGAACTGCAGTTGTGAGTGTCGAATTCTTCTCCCCCTGTATGTTGACTTGAGTTGACTTTGAGAATCCCTTGAATAATATTCTAGGTGTCGAATATTGTTTACATGTACTTTACCTTAGAAAATATTCCTATGTGTCGAATTCTGCAGCCACATGTAATTGCCTTGTACATAAAAGGTGGGTGTTGAATTTCACTCCCATGTAAGCTAGGTGTCGATTTTCAATGACCATGTATATGCCTTGAAACACTTCAACAGCTAGGTGTCGATTTCTTGAGCCTTGAATACCCTAGGTGTCGAATTTCCTTCATCACATAGCTAGGTGTCGATTTCTTTGACACAGTAGAGTACCACTTGAATTCTTTGTCATTGCAAGGCTAGGTGTCGATTTTCTTCACCTTGATTACCTTGGTGTCGATTTACTTCACCTTGTACACCTTGGTGTCGATTTCTTCACCTTGTATAAACTAGGTGTCGATTTCTTCACTCATGTACACCTTGGTGTCGATTTCTTCACCTTGTATACACTAGGTGTCGATTTCTTCACACATATAAAGCTAGGTGTCGATTTCTTCACCTATGTACAATGACTTGGAGAATAACCATGCTTACTTGGATTTTGTCAATTCTTCTTGAACATGAACATGTTAATCAAATTCTTTGTGATGACACTTAGTGCACTGGTCTGGTTCACAAGTGACTAACACTGTATTGATCTCCATATTTTCAATTAAAACAATTGACATTATTGTTGCAGTTCTTTATTGCTTCGAACACTGACTGTTGATAAACACTGTAACTTTACTAGAATCTTTTCAGGTACTTGGACAACATCTTCATTACTACAATCCTGAATACTTCATTCTCTGTCCTTCACTGATTGTCAGTGAGTATAACTTCAAGACTGTAGCTGTCTTCTTTAACCTTTGTCTTTACCATGTCTTCAATTCTTCTAGATTCCTATGCTTCAAACACTGTCTATCTTCAATCAATGCTGTTACACTGAAATCTTTTAGTGGCACTGCTATACTGAATCTTCAACCTATCTGAAACCCTGAAAGTCTTTAAACATTATTCTTCACTGAGGCATGATCATTTAAATGAACTTCTTTCAGTGACCTGTAGTAGACTTCAAAACTTCTTCTAATGTCTTGATTCACTGTATCTGCCATGTCTTCATGTCTTGCTGATTTCTGTGTAAACGTAGTATTATTTACTCGTCCTGTTCTAGTGTTGAGTTATCATGATTACTATTCATACAGCTTCGTAATCTCCAACAAAGTCTTATCTAGCAGAGGGAAAAAGCTGGGATGACTCAGACAATGATGAGGAAGAGCTGGGAAATCTTGCTCTTATGGCTTCATCCGATGAATCAGCGTCTCCAACACGTCAAAGAGGAAAAGATGTAAATCCCTCTTGCTCTAAAATGTTTGCATTGCTAGGTAAAGAACTAGATGGTGAAAGAGATAAAGTTAAGAAACTAATTCTCACAAATAAATTCTTACATGATGAGAATAATGTTGTAAATATGTTAAAAAATAAATGTGCCAAATTGACTGAGGACTTAGTTTTTCAATTCAATAGAGTCAGTTGTTATGTTAAAGTTTAAACCTATCTCAGAAACCAAATAGAGGAAGAGAAGAAGAAGTGTCTAGTCTATAAGAATTCCTCTTATATTGTAAAGAACCTAATTAACCAACAGGAGATAAACCGAAAAGTTGGAATAGGCTTTGAGTACAATAAATCAGCAGGAAAGCCAAGCAACATAACCCCATTCAGAAAAAGTGCTGAAGAAAGGGGTATCTCACATGTTGTTAAAGACACTCCTAAAACTCTTTTCATAACCCCTATATCTGAACCAATCCTTGAGAGCTCTATCTTAATTGCTTATGAAATGAAGTTAGAGGATCTCGAGGAAGAAAAGAAAAGAGAGGAACAGACTAAGGACATACAAGGAGTTAATGTCCAAAAAGAGAAGAGTGCACCTAAGACACTAATGAAAGATGTGGGAACATCTATATCACCCAATCCTAGTATAGGTGCTAAAGACTTAAAGAATAATGTAAACATACCTAATAAGTTTGTTAATAGTGGGAATAGTAACAACATATATCATTCTACTGAGAACTTTAAAATTGCTGATAAAGTTGAACAAGAAACTATTAAGACACCTACTGTTTTGAATAATATGCCTATTATTGATGTATGCCATAAACCTTGTGGTATTTTAAATTGTATGTTATGAGCTTTTAATGCTATGACTGCTTATTTCAAATGCATGATTGCTAATAAAGATAACATGACACCTAGAAAACACATCAATAATAGATTTGTAAAGTCCAAGACTGCAATCCTTCACCTGATAAGAAGGAAACATATATTCCTAAGTCTAAACAACAAGTTGTTAAGACTGTTTATAGGAAGGTAAGTACAGTCAAGGTGGATGATACTGTTATTCGAAAAGGATCTATTGTCAAAGCTGACAAAAGTCAATTCTTTAAGTATGCCAGGCCTAATCAGTTTTGGGTTCTGAAGACGAATTAATCCGTTTGATATTTGCAGGGAGTTAAACAGGTAAACCGGGTTGTATGGATCCTGGACAGCGGATCTTCAAAGCATATGACTGGAGACCTTGCTATCAGACATGATTGAAAGAGCTAGCCCAATCATCACCTTTGGAGATAACAACAAAGGAATGACTATAGGATATGGCAAGCTAAATACTGGAAATGTTATCATTGAAAACGTCTCTTTAGTGGAAGAACTTAAGCACAATTTACTCAGCGTCAGTCAATTCTGTGATAAATGATACAAAGTAAACTTTATCAAGGAGAAATGTTTAATAGTTCATTCTAAAGACGATAAACTAGCTTTACGTGGAGTAAAGAAAGGAAAATTGTACGTAGCGATGTAATTTACACAAGAAGGATTGTGTGAGGCATGTCAAAAAGGGAAGTCAAAGAAAGCAAGTCACAGAGGCACAGACACTACAAACATCACTGAACCACTTCAACTCCTACACATGAATTTATTTGGTCCAGTCAATATTATGTCTTTGTCAAAGAAAAAATATGCCTTAGTAATTGTAGATGACTTCACAAAGTATACGTGGGTTTTATTCTTGAACTTTAAGGATGAAACTCCACATTTGGTGGTTGATCATGTAAAGCTGATTGAGTTAGATTAAATGTTAGTTGTCCGGGCAATCAGATTAGATAATGGAACAGAATTCAAGAATGAAATTCTGAATAACTTTTGCTCAGAAAAGGGGATAATAAGACAATATTCAGCAGNATGGAACAGAATTCAAAAATGAAGTTCTGAATAACTTCTGCTCAGACAAGGGGATAACAAGGCAGTACTCAGCACCAAGAACTCCGTAACAGAATGGAGTTGTAGAAAGGAAAAATAGAACCCTGATTGAAGCTGCAAGAATGATGGTAAGTGAATCAAGGTTACCTATCTACTTCTGGGTTGAAGCAGTAAACACAACATGTTATACCCAGAATCGAAATCTGATCAACAAAGATCATATGAAGACTCCCAATGAATTAATGGCTGGCAATAAACCTACAATCAAGTACTTTCATGTATTTGGAGCCAAATGTTATGTGCTGAAAGATGGAGATGAACATCGTGACAAGTTCGAGGCCAAGACACATGAAGCNTCGAGAAGAGCATATAGGGTTTACATAATTGATCAGCACCAAGTGAAGGAAAGTGTCAATGTAACTTTTGATGACACTAAACTCCCAAGTATCCAAACTGAAGATTATTCTGAGTCATTAAAATTTGATAATTATCCAGACTCACATTCTGATGACGAAGAAGAGCCTAAGGTTGCAGCAGGAAATGATGATGACAATGATGATAATGATCCAGGTAATAGTGGTAGAAACAATGGTAACACTGGAGATACTACTAATACCAGCGGTGGATCAACAAGTCATCCTGGCAGCAACTTAGGGGGGGATGATGGATCTACTGGCAGAACACAACATCACAACGTATATTGAGGTGAGTCATCAAGATCAAACCTACTAAGGGAAATGATATGGAGCAGAGATCATCCTTTTGAATTGATTATATGTGATCTAGATGTTGGAGTTAGAACCAGAAGTTCAACTTCAAATGAATGCTTATTTTCAGTTTTTCAATCTCAAGAAGAATCAAAGAAGATTGAAGATGCCTTAATTGATCCAGATTGGGTTCTTACCATGCAAGAAGAGCTTAATCAGTTTGATAGACAAAAAGTTTGGACACTGATACTCGCAGCACATTCTAATTTCAAAGTTTATCAAATGGATGTGAAGAGTTCATTTCTGAATGGAGAGTTAGAAGAGGAAGTATATGTGGAACAGCCCCCTGACTTTGAAAATACAGAGTTTACTGACTTTGTATATTTTCTATTCAAAGCTCTCTATGGACTCAAGCAAGCACCGATGACATGGTATGACACACTCTTTGAGTTTTTACTTAAAAATGGTTTCATTAGAGGTTTCATAGATAAAACTCTCTTTTATAAATTGCATAAAAAAGATATGATATTTGTCCAAGTTTATGTTAACGATATTATATTTGGTTCTACTAACGAAAACTTGTGCAAAAGATTTGCTAAGTTAATGCAGAGTATGTATAAAATGAGCATAATGGTGAGCTGTCATTCTTCCTAGGATTGCAAGTAAAGCAAAGAGAAGATGAGATTTTTATTTGCCAATCAAAGTACGTAAGGGTTCTTTTAAGAAAATACAGTCTAGAAGATTTTTCACCGACAAAAACCCCAATGACAACAGCCACCAAGCTTGATAAAGATGAAACTGGTAAGAAAGTTGACATCACAAGCTACAGAGGTATGATAGGCTCATTATTATATCTAATTGCTAGTAGACCTGATATAATGTTTGCAGCATGCTTATGTGCAAGGTTTCAATCTGACCCTAGGAAATCTCATCTTATAGCTATTAAAAGAATTTTTAGATATCCGAAGGGTACACCAAATCATGGAATTTGGTACCCTAAAGATACATGTTTTGACCTAATAGGCTATACAGATTCAGATTACGCAGGATGCAGTATAGACATGAAAAGTACTTCTAGAACCTGTCAGTTTCTAGGATGTCGGTTGATCTCCTGGTATAGCAAGAAACAACACTCAATATCTACCTCGACAGCCGAAACAGAATACATTGTGGCAGGTAGCTGTTGTGCACAGATCTTGTGGATAAGGAATCAGCTAAATGACCATGGACTTGCGTTGAATAAAATTCTAATTTTCTACGACAACACAAGTGCGATAGCCATTTCCAACAATCCTATACAACACTCTCGAACCAAGGACATTGACATAAGGTTTCATTTTATTAGAGAGCATGTCATGAACGGAACTGTGGTGCTACACTTTGTACCCACAGAAGATCAAATAGCCGACATCTTCACGAAATCACTTGATGCATCCACTTTCTCTAAATTGGTTAGAGAACTAGAGATGTTAAACAATGACTAATTTTTGGATGCTAGGAATTGATTTGAGTTCATAAATATTAAATATTAATATTTAAAGAATTTATGAAGTCAAATCAACAATATCCTAGGGCTTATGAATATTTGGATAACTTATCTTGAGATTAATTTAATTCTCGTAATAGATAATTATTTCAATTATAGCATAAATATTTATATTTATTTTAAACATTTATAAGCATTAGTATGTAAATTATTGTTTTATTTTATCAATTATGAAAAGCATGTAATTATTTAGTTTTATTATTATTAATTAATCTAAATTTCGAATAATATTTCTTTTATTTTATTTTGAATTTTGGAACAATTAATAATATTGGTATGTATTTATTTTGGTTTGTATATATTTATTTACTATTTAGATTTATCATGTTTTATATATATATATATATATATATATATATATATATATTGTACTGTTTTATTTTTAATCAGAAAGTCTTTTTCTTATAAAACGCGGCAAGATTTTTAAAATAGAACTCGATAAGACTTTTAAAAAGTCTTACCGAGATTCTAATTCTGAAAAAGTCTTACCGACAAAAAAAAAAAAAGTCTTACCAGTTAATTTTCTTTTTAGTTTTTAACTCAGCAAGACTTTTTATAAAATTTTGAAAGACTTTTTAAAAAAATCTTACCGAGTAAATATTAAAAGTCTTACCGATAATTTTGTATTGAAAAAGTCTTACCAATATATATAAATATTTACATTTCTTTTAAAATAGTTTTTATTTGTTTAATAATTTCAGCAAGACTTTTTGTAATTACTCGGCAAGATTTTTCAAAAGTTTTACCGAGCAAAAGTCTTACCGACCACGAGTGTTTAGTTAATCGTTTTTTGTTTGTTTTAAAAAGTCTTACTGGTTTATATATATACATACAGCCACATATACTTATAATTATTCAATTCTAGCAAGACTTTTCAAGAACCATTCAAAAACCTTCGATTTTAATCTTGTTACAATTGTAACCAGTTGCTTTGATCGTATTTACAAACTTTGAGCTTGCTGAGTTTGACAAAATCGCTCAAGAACAACCGAACCTCTCCCGATTTTTTTTTAAAAAATCGAACTGATTTTGGACTTATTTTGAAGAACTGAGTTTGATTAGTGATTATTGATAAGGATTGTGGTTATGACTGTTTTTAAGTGTTAAATCGATTTGGGTGTGTTTTTTGTTAGGTTTTTGAATTATGGTGATTTAAATCGAATTGTGTGAGTGTTAATTAGTTTTTGGTTATAATTTTCGAATTAAGGGCTAATTGGGGAGTTATTTACATCTGTTAAATCCTAATTAGTAAAAATGGCAGCCATGTTTGTAATTGCCAAGACCAATTTTGTTGGGTACTTTGATCCTGTACATTGCAAGGAGGCTAGATTTAGGCCATGGATCAGGTTCATGAATGAGTACTCACTGGTGGGAAATGCAATTACCCAGAACACTCCTCTATAAATTGAATCTCTCAAAGCCTTATACTCCAGTGCCAGAAATATTTTAAATAACAGGCTAGTTCAATTTTCATTCAAAATTGGAGAGACGAAGTACATTATAGATGAAGTTGATGTAAATAGAGTGTTAGGGTTCCCGACAGATAATTTTGAGACCCTGCCAACAGTTGAAGACATAACAAACTTCTTACAGTCAATTCACTATCAAGGGTCAATAGACCTGGTAAAGTTGTCAAAATCTCAGTTAGTGGGCGAATGGGATTAATTCTTCGACACTTTAGCCAAAATATTTGCAGCAACCCTGAAGAACAACTTCCACAATATTTCAATTATTCTGCAAGTAATTGGGTATTCTGTGGCCCACAACCGAAGAATCAATTTTGGAAAACTGATCTTGACAGAAATAATAAAGAAGATGGGCACTGCTGAGAGCAGAAGACTGGGTGTAGATCATAAAGTAGCTTGTTTTTATCCAAGGTTTCTAATGCTCTTGATGAATCATGTTTTATCAGAGGAGGACAAAGCTAGATTTACAAACAGCTCAGTGGAAGAATCCCCCTGCAACTCAAAAAAATTTGTTCACCAGACTCAGCAACAAGAACAAATTTGAAGGGGTGGCCATTCATACAACTGAATATATGGCTGGTATTTTCAATCAAATAGCCAATCCTACACAGGTTCAACCGCATCAGCAAGAGCCAGAACAAGTGCCAGTGGAAATGGAAAGTTCTGCGCATCTTCTACTTGAAGCTGCTCATCAAGCAGACCAAAAGGCACAGGAACATCAGGTAATATCTTACACACTGGCTTCTAATTTCCTACCTATAAATATATCTACTATACCTTTAAATATATCTATGGCGGACTATAATTGTGGTCTTACACTTTAAGACTTTGGCTATGAACCTGAAAACAAATAGGTTCAATCCTCAGCTGTATTAGAACCTCAAACATTTTCTCCTTCTTCAATATCCTTGAGTCAAATCAGAAAAAGGAAGAAACCTATTAGGAAAGTTAGAGGTAGAGGAATTACAGTGAGTGAACCCGCAACTTTGTTTCCACCATCAAAAAGATCGAGGAATAAACCTAAGACAACTGCAGACCCATCCTTATCCTCTCATTGGGATATGGACTTTGAAATGACAATACAACAGTCTCTGGACTCACTTGATCAACCGGGTGATTCTATTGAAATTCGCCGTCCGGCCACGACATCCTGTGAAGAGTCACGCACACTGCTAACAATCACTCTAGCAGGACCTCCACTTGCAGACACATAAATATATGAGGGCACATCAATAAACGAAGATAATATTTTTGATGAAAACCTGTCGGATGCCACATTTACAATGGACCAAGACATTTTTAATGCAGTGCAACATCAGGTGCCATTACAAGTATTGAGGGGCACCACAGACTCAAACGAGCCACTCACTACATTGTCTAAGGTGGTGACCCCATGGATTTCTTACATCCAGCTCCTTTAAAGGATGTTCTCTTATCCACTAGTGGATTTGAGAGGCATAGAGGGAGTTGAGACTCCATTCATGGAGTAGCTACGCCACTTCAAGTTAATCTTATTAAGGACGCGCCTTCACCGGTATCAGAAAAGCATTTTGACTCTTCAAAAGCTATAGTATTATATACAGGTACATCATTGAATTCTGGAAAGGAGCTTGTTAGGTCCAAAATTATTATAGAATGAGGGGTTGAATATGATGTGGTAGATTTTTTATTTAATTGCGGATTAAGTGTTTGTTTTCTTGAGATATGAAAATGACAGTTATTGAAACACAAAGATTCGGGGAAATAAAGATATATTATTAAATCCCTAAGTGCTACACTTCTAATCAAAATGATTAACTTCAATGGGTTCAATCAATATTACAACAAATATACAGTTGGGTGAGTTTAATGTACGTCTTTAATGGAGATCCCGTCTGTATGTCTTTGTGTTGAAGATGAATGAATCCTTTTGTCTGAATTGATTTCACCCATATATATTCTGTAGGCTTTTTAGAAATTGATTTCCAATAATGTGAAGTCCTATGTTGTGCCTGTAGAGTGTGAGTGGTGTGCAGGAGCCCCTAGAAGGTTTGTTGCGCCTTGAAATGTTTGTTGCGCCAATGAACATTTGTTGTGCTACTAGATCAATGTTAGTTGCACCTATACAGTGATTTTCTTGTATAGGCACCACTAATTGACTTATAAACATTCCCATAAGTTTAGTTGTGCCTTGATGCTCTTTTATTGCGCCTGCACACCAGTTGTAGTGTGTAGGCACCACAAAACTTTCATTAAACCTATGTTGCGCCTTGAACATAGTTATGTTGTGCCACAACTAGTTTTGTTGCGCATGCACTCCCATTTCCTTGTGCAGGCTCCCCAAACTCTTCACTTAGTCTTCCTTGAGCTTTCAACTGAGTTTTGTTACGCCTAAGTGATGTTTGTTGTGCTTCACATAATGTTCCACCTGTGTAGGAACGACCAAATGTAGATTCACTTGCCTTAATAAATATCTTGACTTCTTGAAGTAATTACTACTTAGTTTTCACTCTTCTGGCTTGATCAACTGATTTTATTCTAATTAACTAAGACAATTCTTTTCTTGTTGTGCTGGCGCTTAGTGCACTGGTCTGGTTCAAAAACGACTAACACTGAATTGAATTCCCTTAATTTTTGTTCTATTTCAGTTGATTAACTTTGGACTGTTGCATTGCTTCTGATCACTGAAACCCTTTGACATCTATACTTAAATCATTACACTGTCTTTAGTCTGAAATCTTCTGAACACTTATTTATTGCTGAGACCTGAACATATTAATGAACTTCTTGCGCTGACGTTCAGTAAGCCTTCCATATTGAATGCTCTGCAATGATGTATGTATGATTCCTGTTTACATGTCCTTCTAGATTCATATGCTGCATATTAGTATTATTTATTTGTCTTTGTTTCTTGGTTGAGTTATTGTTATCACTATTACATACTATGTTACATTATGCTTTACAATCTCCCCCTATTTGGTTGTTAGAGTTCGACAAGCAAATCCTGTGAGAGGATAACTCAACTGATACTTACAAGAAAAAGTAAAGTGCAGAAAGACAGTAAATAATATTAATTACATTATGTATTAGATTTTACATTTCCAGATTTCTTTGAGTATAATAAAAGTTTGTTCCTCTAGCTTGAACACATAATTCTATGATCTTGTACTTCTTTGTACTGTGTCTCGTTTATTCTTTGATCTTATTTCAGAGTAATGCTTTCTTAGCTCTTCTTTTTTCTGCTCCAACCTTGCTTTCACTAGATCTCTAGCTTCCACTTCAAGAGTGTTGACTAGAGGTGATTCTTCTAGCTTCTTCAAAACTTCAGTGAGAAATGCCGTTGAATTTGTCTTGGAGATTGACTCGAAGGCTATAGATTGCCTCTTTGAAAACACAAACACTATTATTCTCTATGGAAAGCCTTTTACTCTGTTAGTGTCATGCATCAACACTTCTGCCATTTTCTCCACCAGAGCATCTTCAATCATCCTCAAGGCCTTTTTGTCTGATTTGACAATGGATCTCTTCACCCTAGAAATGACTTTTTCGGATAATTTCAGAATTGTTTCTCTTCAATTTTGATAGCTCATTTTTCTTATCCACTCCATTAATCTTGAATAGGAATAATTTTGTTCAATTTGGCTCCGTCTGAATGCAAAGTTCAAAATCTCTTATGGTTTCGAGTTCCTCTGTTCCATCCTCTATTCTCACATACACTGGATCTTGGTAATATCTGGTTGTCACCATTAGATATCTACCGGATATTTTAATCGCTCTATTCAGCCTGAATGCATAGATCAACTCAGCAGCCTTTAGATCTTCTCCATCTATATTCTTCTTGCTTCTGAGCCTCCTTTCTACATACTGCATGAACATTACATGGCTTGAATCTAGACATTCATCTGACAAAGTTAGGTTATGAAGTGTTGTTGCTTTGTAGTACTTGACCACTGGAGGCTTTTCAAATGCTTCGACACCGATCTCTATAATTTTCTTCTCTATCAGATCTCTCAATATCTCATTTGTTTTATGTCCCCCAAAGATGACTTTTCTCTTCAGCACATACAGCTCCACTATATTAATCTTTTTAAAGCTCTTTGTCGACAAAATCCTAGATCCCAGTGATGTTGAGTTTATTAACATTTTCCATCCATATTTGAACGCATTTACTGATACGCTTGTGATTTCTTCCGATAGCATAACATAGAATTCATTAACATCTTTGAATTTTTCCCTCATGGTTCTGAAGAGATCAAGGACTTCTATGTCTTTCTTCTGAGTAAGAGATAACTCCTTCTTCTTGAGCAGACTTCTAGCTTCATCCCAATCAGGACCAACTTTTGCTTCTATGTCATTGTTTCTATTCCTCCTTTTCATTGCTTGCTGAACTTTCTTCCATTTTCTTTTCATCAAATCTTGATCCTGAACTATGTCTTGAGTAACAACTTCATCTACACCAACTAGAAGACAGTCATTATCAAAAGCATATTCTTCTACAAACTCTTTCCTCAACATCTATTCCTGCAGCCTTTGTTGTTTCCTCGATTTCCATCTCAGTCGGAACATCCATTGACACATAAGGTTCAAATATTTCTCCTTCCTCCAGTTGCCTCACTCCTGGCCTATAGAAGATATCTAACTCCCCCTGGGCTGTATATTCCATGATCATTTTAGCTCCAACTTTTTCTTGTTCCATTCTCCCCCCCTCAGTTGGGTTATCCTTCCTTCTAACCGGGGTGATCTGAGCTGTTAGAGTTGGTTGAGTAGAAACCGGAAATTTCGGAGCCAACAGTTGTTGGACTAATTCTTTAATTTCTTTCATTTCAGCTCGCTGCTACTCTTGTACCTCAAAGATTTTCCTGATAGTATAGTGAATTTCTGTTACCTGAGCATGTACCTGCATTAAAATCCCTATCCCTTCTATGGGTAGGTTGCCTCTCCGCCTGACTACTATGGGTGGGGAGAACTCATTTTTTAGGAACTCGGGGGTTGAGACCCAGTGTGGTCACCACTGTGGATTCTGTAATGATTGACAAATAAGTAGAATCCGTGATGCCAGCTGAAGCCACTGAAGGTAATACCTGCTCAGAGACACCCTGAATAGGTTCTACTACCGAAGCAGCAGATACTCTATTAATAGAGTCCACATCCCTTTTATGGGTGTGTTATCCCTTCGCCTGACCTGATAAGGTGGGGAGGACCTCATGTGTAGGAGCTGGACTTGGAATTTCCAGAGGGGTCACCACCTCAGGTAATGTAGTAATTGACAAATGAGAGCCTGTGGTGCCCCTCGACGCCTGTGAAGGCACTTCCACTTGAAGTGGTGATGCTGTTGACACAACTACTCCTTGAATGGAGACCTCTTCCCTTCTATGGGAGAATTGCCTTTCCACGTCACCCTTTTGGGGAGGGAAACATCATGAGCAGGATCTGGAGATGTTAAGTGTAGGGGGTCACCACATTTGACAATGTAATGAATGGTTCGTTAGAGTCAGTGATGCACCCAACTGTCTGTGAAGACAGATCCTGAATTGGATCAACCAAAACAGTACTAGCTACTGAAATAATGGATATTGTTACAATCTCTGTTTCTGTTCCTGTACCTTTCAGGATTTTATCAATTTCAGAATTAAGATCATGAAGGAAAAGAAAGGTTTCAGAGACTGGATAATCTGGTTCCTGGCTCACAGTTGCCTTTGGTTTAAAATTCATTTTACGTCATTTTTTAGAAGGTTGAGCTGTAGGGGATATTTAAAAATTTTCCTGATCCGGTAGGTACTCACTCCTATCATCTAAGTCAATGGTTCTTTTTCTGGTTTTGGGTGATGAAGGAAGTGTTTGTTATTCTTTAGCAGTGATTAGAACTGGTTAGTCGGCCGGTTCATTGCCAGCTGCGAAGTCCACTGAGGGCTCTTGTGTGTGCATTGCCGTTTGAGGCACATTAAGAGATATTGTGACAAATTCTTCTTGTAGAAAAGCAGAAAATTCAAAGTCCAGAAGTGTAACTTTGTCCATTTATTCATCAGAAATGTTAGGGATGTACTCCTCTGTGGTCTGAGTCCCTTCCACTTCATCCTCAACAGCTATCTCCTCTGTTGGATTTTCCGGGCTTTTCCTTTGTTCTTCTGCAGGAATTGGTTCTTGCTCATGTTCAGAACCAGCTTCATCCATTATTTCATTTTCTGGTTCAGTTCCTGATTCTTCTTCTTGAGTTGCTGTTGTGCTTCCAGAGTCACTTGAAGTTTCAGCTTCATTGTCCTCTTCAGAGGTTGCTGCTTCTTCTTCTTCTTCTTCTGTTGCATCTTCTTCTTCTTCTTCTTCTTCTTCTGCATCTTCTTCATCAACCTGTCTAAGAAGAGCAAAGTAATCTCTAATAGACTCAGTCATTGGAGCAGGAGTATACCTGTTAGGAAAGTCAACCTCATTCTGTAGCAACATGATTGTCTTGCACTGTAGTGAGGGTGACTCTTTGCTAGGTCCAAATTTGTTGTAGAGGGGGGGGGG
>QRFB01000627.1:34376-46745 GCA_008931105.1 Oenanthe javanica | reverse complement strand
AAACTTGCTATCAATGTCCTGACACTTGATGCAATGGTCTGATTCATAAGTGACTAGTCTTGATAGTGTCTCTGCTTCTTGAATAGATTACCATATTCAGTTAGTAATGTGACTTTCTAATTATTGATTTCCTTCTTGTTCACTTGAAATCAATTAGTCTTATTGATACTGATTGCTATGATCTTGAATCTTTAAGTTACAAATCACTGAGGCATGAACAACTCTGTCTTGAACTTCTTTCAATGATTTCTTCTTTATTTGATCATAATTAACATGTTGAATTGTATCAATTACCTTGTCTTCATTTAACATTGATTTCTTTGTGGCTTCATGTTCTTGATTGTCTTCCGGTTAAGTATCTTTTCTTTTAGTTGAGTTACATAAGTTATAGTGTTACAAGTTTAGACATTCTGCCTTTCACTCTTCCATCTGACTGTTCTGAAACATTTTGAGTTGTTCAGCTTCCAGCACTTGGTTCAACACCAGTTGCAAAAATCTGGGATACAGAAAAAAGTTCTCCATTTTTTCCTGGTTTTTGAGAATTCCAGCCATGATCAACTTCCCAAAATTTATTCTGCTCTTAGAGGCCACTGCATACCCGATCACCTTGTTGAACTGTGTAATTTCGTGGAATCCATCTGTCTTTGGTGCGAAGTCGTGCGGCAAGATGTTGAAAAATAAGTTCCACTCATTTAGTAGGTGATTCTTGTAAATCTTCTTCGGAAGATTATTGTTTTCTCTGGTGCAGTGCAGGAACATGAAGAAATTGTCTAACTCCGTCTGGGATGGTTCATCTTCAAAATTCTAAGTCGGCAGATGAAGTGCTCGATTGATGTCATCTTCAGTTATCCGCACTTTCTGTCGCTGAATCTTGCAAGTAAACGCTAATGTTTCATCTACAGATGTGTTCTGAGCAGACCTGTATACATGTCTTAATAAATTTTTATTTAAAGGAACATAAGGCATTAGTGCATACCGGACTATCGAATATTCGTTTAAAAACTTAGCCCAGTTACCTAGCTCTCCCACCTCGGTCCAATCATCTACTAAAATTGACAAATAATTAGAATTTTTAATCTCAAAATTAGCTGCCATTTTATTAAAGTGAGAGGTAATTTTTATGAATTAAAATTACTAATTAATATCGAAAATTTTAGTAAATTACGAAGTAAACCCTAATTTTTAAAATTACTCGGATTTTTGTGAAATAAATATATAATGGACTCCTAGTAATTTTAAGCACACTTTTAATTTTATTACAATTTTTAATCGATTTAAAAATTAATAACCCTAGTCAAAATGTTCGAGATTTGAAAAATAGAGATTTTTAGAATCTTCACCAAAATTAATGGGACCACTTGCAAATTAATTGTATGAGTGTGGGTTCCACAAATATGGTCTCAGATTTAAAATTGGACAAAAAAATGATTTAGATAAGTTCGATTGAAAATTGCAGATCTTTGGTTTTTTTTCTTGCGCCTCTAATGTCGTATGTATTGTGTATGTATATAAAGGATCGCAATAAAAACCCTTTCACATATTTATAGGCGTCACAAAAACAAGAATTAAATTGACTAAGTACTTTAGTTGTGCTTATACAGTGCTCACACTGTATTGGCGTCACTAAATTACCCAGCGCAACAAAATCTTGTTAAGGTGTTTTGTTACGCTTTCACAGTGAATGCACTGTGATGGCACCACAAAGTCCCTTGGGGCCACAAAACTTGGCAACAAAATCTAAGTGGTTTGTTGCGCCTCTACAGTGGTGACACTATGTTGGCGCAACAAAACCTAAAGCGCCACTTTACTGTTTGATAAACATTTTTCTAAATACTCGTGGTTAATTATGTTGCGCCTATACTATCAAATCACTGTATAGGCGCCACTAAAATATTAAACGTCACATAATACTTAATTAAATTTCAAGTGTTCCTAGATTTTACTACTTTTAAATAAATAATATTTATGAATAATTTGTATACTTAATCAATAATAAATAATTACTCACAAATATTATTTCACAAAATATTTATTAATAACAATAATAACATTAATTGTTAAAATTATTATCATAAATAAATTATGCTTCTTATTATTTTACTTTTATTTTAAATATAAGAATAAATATAAATATTCATCCTTTTTATTTAAAATAATTTAAAATAATATTTAAATATATAAGTGCCAAGAATTTATCATTTAAATACAAACACTTAAATATTTTCTAAGATCAGAATTAAATAAATACCAAATTCATAAAATTAGCAGGCATGCACAAGGTATATATCTAATATTTAATCTTAATAACTGAAAAATAATTTGATAAATAAATTCACAAGTCCTAAAAATATTAACATTAATTAACCAGTGAATTTATCAGCTTCAAATTACAGTTTTTTTATTACTAACTGATTACTTAGTAGAATTTAACATCCCAAGTTCATAAACCAGTCTAGTAAAAGTGATTTCATCCAGTGGTTTAGTGAAGATGTCTGTAATTTGTTGAACTGTAGATTCAAAATATAACTTTACAATTCCATTCATGACATGCTCTCTTATGAAATGATACCTAATATCAATGTGCTTGGTCCTTGAATATTGAACAGGATTGTTTGTGATGGCTGTGGCACTTGTGTTGTCACAGAATATTGGAATTTTGCTCAGCAACAATCTATAGTCTTGAAGTTGATTCCTTATCCACAGAATTTGTGCACAGCAACTTTCAGCAACAACATATTCAGCTTTAGTTATTGACATTGCAACTGAGTGTTGCTTCTTGGTATACCAGGACACCAATCTTCTACCAAGGAATTGACAACTCCCTGATGTACTCTTTCTATCAATCCTACACCCTGCATAATCAGAATCTGTATAGCCAACAAGTTCAAAACCTGTATCTTTAGGGTACCAAATTCCAAGATTCAGACTTCCCTTAAGATACCTACAAATCCGTTTAACAGCTATAAGATGTGATTATTTAGGATTAGACTAACCTAGCACACAAGCATGTAGCAAACATAATATCTGGCCTACTTGCAGTTAAGTAAAGTAATGAGCCGATCATACCTCTATAGCTTGTGATGTCTACCTTCTTACCAGGTTCATCTTGATCAAGCTTAGTGGCAGTTGCCATAGCGGTTTTGGCTGATGATGCATCTTCAAGACCATACTTATTCGATAGATCTCTGATGTACTAGATCTGGCAAATGAAGATTTCATCTTTCCTTTGGCTTACTTAGAGTCCAAGGAAGTAATTCAGCTCTCCCATCATGCTCATTTCATACCCACTCTGCATTAGCTTAGCAAATCTACTACACAACTGATCGTTAGTAGAACCAAATATAATGTCATTCACATATACTTGTACTAATATCATGTCATTTTTATACATTTTATGAAACATAGTCTTATCTATGATACCTCTAGTGAAACCATTTTCAAGTAAGAATATAGATAGAGTGTTACCATGTCCGAGGTGCTTGCTTTAAGCCATAGAGTGCCTTGAAGAGAAAGTATACAAGATCTGCAAATTCTGGATCTTCAAACCCTGGGGGTTGTTTCACATACACTTCTTTTTCAAGCTCTCCATTCAGGAATGCACTCTTCACATCCATTTGATAAACTTTAAAGTTGGAATGTGCTGCGAATGCCAGAAACATCCTGATAGCTTCAAGCCTTGCCACTGGTGCATATGTTTCATCATAATCTATTCCTTCTTCTTGGGAATAACATTTAGGAACCAGTCTAGCTTTGTTCCTCGTAACAATGCCATCTTCATCCAGTTTATTTCTGAATACCCACTTTGTGCCAATTATAGACTTGTTCTTTGGCCTGGGTACCAACTTCCAGAATTTTTCTCTCTGAAATTGATTGAGTTCTTCTTGCATAGCAATAACCCAATCTGGATCTTCTAGTGCTTCTTCCACTTTCTTTGGCTCTATATCAGAGAAAAAACCTGAGAATAAACATTCATTCTGAGAAACATTCATCCTAGAATCAACTCAAAGGGGTGAGCTCTACAACACACCCTATGTCTAGGCAGATTTGCCCTAGAAGATTCAGCCTGATTATCATTGAAGTGCTGAGTTCTGCTAATAGATCCTTCAGTTGCTCCCCCTGAGCTACTGCTTGGTTGAGAATGAGATTCCCTGCCACTACTAGTAGTTTTTGTGAATCTTCCACTGTTTCTACTACTAGGGTTAGGATCATCATTGTTGTTATTCTCATTTGGAGCTCGATTTTCTGTTGCAGCTTCAGATTCCATTTCACCTTCATCTGAGTTCATATTTTCAAACTACAGAGTTCCAGTGTCGTCTGTTCTTTATAGACTTGGGAGCTTGAGATCATCGAAAGTTACATTCATGCTTTCAATGACCTTCTTGTGTTCAATCACATAAACCCTGTATGCCTTAGATTCCAGAGAGTAGCCAAGAAATATGCCTTCATGAGCCTTGGATTCAAACTTTCCTAGATGCTCATCATCTTTCAGTACAAAGCACTTTGCTCCAAACACATGAAAGTATTTCAGTTTTGGTTTCTTGTTTGCCATCAACTCGTACGGAGTCTTGTCAAGATCTTTATTTACCAGGGTATGATTCTGAGTTTAACAAGTTGTATTGACTACTTCAGCCCAAAAGTATAAAGGTAACTTAGCTTTATTAAGCATTCTTCTTGTTGCTTCAACTAAAGTTCTATTCTTCCTTTCTATCACTCCATTTTGTTATGGAGTTCTGGGCGCTAAATATTCCTGAATTCTGTTCCATTATCAGATCTAATTTTCCTAACAGGCAAATCAGCTTCTAACTCTATCTTCTTTATGTGATCGATAATTGTTTGAGGGGATTCATCCTTTGAGGCTAGAAACAACACCTACGTGTACTTGGAGTATTCGTCTACGATTATTAGTGCATATCTCTTCCTTGACATAGACATGACGTTGACTGGACCAAACAAATCCATATGCAGAAGTTGCAGTGATTTAGTAATGTCTGATGAATCTTTGCTTCGGTGAGATGTTTTCTTTGACTTCCCTTTTTCACATGCTTCACATAACCCTTCTTGACAAAATTCCATCTCAGGTACACCTCTAGCCAATTCCCTCTTAACTAAAGAGTTCATTGCCTTGAAGTTCAGGTGTGAAACTTTCTTATGTCATAACTAACTGTCCTATGTTGAAGCTTTGCCGTAAAAACATTAAACTTCGCCTTTGCTTGCAGAGAATAAGTCAACTACAAAGAGATTCCCCTTTCTCACTCCTTGAAGAGCAAGCTTCATATCTTTCATGTTTTGGATTGTACATCTTTCTTTCTCAAATGTTACTTTGTAGCCCTTATCAGTGAACTGACTGATACTTAGAAGGTTGTACTTTAATCCATCCACAAGGGAGATATTTTCAATAATAACATTGCCAATTTCCAGATTGCCATATCCCGTTATGAATCCCTTGCTGTTATCTCCAAAGGTCACTATCGGGCCAACTTTCTCAATCACATCTGATAGCAAGGCCTTATCACCAGTCATATGCCTTGAACAGCCATTGTCGAGAATCCACATGACAGCTTGTTCTTTGTTATGCCCTGCAACCACAGATTGATTACTTCTTCTTTTGCACCTAAATTTGATTGGGTCCAAAAGGCTTAGATAAGTAAAAAGATTTAGCTACAGAAATTTTTTTTTCCTTGACTTTCTCATCGACTGTGCCTTTGTCCTTTGGTTTAGCCTTGACATGGGTGTCTTTAGGCTTAGGGACATGGGCTTCCTTGTAAAGCATAATGTAACGTAGTATGTAATAGTGATATCGATAACTCAACTATGAAACAAAGACAGATAAATAATACTAATATGCAGCACAGGAATCTAGAAGGACATGCAAACAGAAATCATACAAACATCATTGCAGAACACTCAAGATTTAAAGTTTACTAAACGACAGCGATAGAAGTTCATTAATATGTTCAAGCCTCAGCAAAAAATAATTGTTCAGTAGATTTCAGACTAAAGGCAATGCAATGATTCAAGTATAGTTGTCAAAGGGTTTTAGTGATCAGAAACAATGGAACAGTCCAAAGTTAATCAGCTGAAACAGAACATAAGTCAAGAGAATTCAATTCAGTGTTAGTCATTTGTGAACCACACCAGTGCACTAAGCGTCACCACAACAAGGAGAGAATTACTTTGATTTATCAGAAGAAATTCAGTTGATCAAGCCAGAAGAGTAGAAACCAAGTGGTAAATACTTCAAGCATGTCAAGAAATTGATTAAGGCAAGTATTACCACATTTGGTGGCTCTTACACTCTTGAAGCAATGTAGTAAGTGCAACAAAGTAATATTGGCGCAACAAAATCATTCCAAGACATCAAATCTCTAAGGGGAGAAGTTTGTGGCGCCTGCACTAGGAACTCAGTGTGCAGGCACAACAAAACTTTAAGGGCACAAGGAAAGTCTAAGGGAAGGATTTCGTGGCGCCTCCGCAAAGCCACAGGAGTGCAGGCGCAACTAAACTCAAGCCAAGGCGCAAGGAAAATGCAAGCAAAGATTCCAAGGCCTTTGTGGCGCCTACACTTTGCATTAAGAGTGTAGGTGCAACAAACATTTAGTGGCGCAACAAAAAGGAACAACAAACAATTTGGTGGCGCCTATACACTGTGAATGGTGTAGAGGCACAACTAAAGTATCATGGCGCAACAAAGGCTTTTGGTGGCGCCTACACTCTGTAAACACTCTTCAGGCGCTACAAAGGACTTAAGAATTGTTGGAAATCATTTTTCCAAAAAGTCTACAAATTATATATTGGTGAAAATCAATATGGACAGTAAGGTATTCATTCATCTTCAACAAAAGAGATACAGACGGGAGCTCCATTAAAGACAGTCATTTATATCACTCAACTGTATTTTCTTTTGTAACCTTGATTGAACCCATTAAAGCTAATCATTTGATTAGAAGTGTAGTACCTCAGGGATTTAATAATACATTGTTATTTCCCCGAATCTTTGTGTTTCATTAACTGCCATTTTTATATCTCAAGAACACAAACACTTAATCCGCATTTAAACGAAAAATCTACCACATCATATTCAACCCCCTCCCTTCTATGATGATTTTGGACCTAACAATTGGTATCAGAGCTTGTTGATTGAAGTTACAAATCAANACCCCCCCTTCTATGATGATTTTGGACCTAACAATTGGTATCAGAGCTTGTTGATTGAAGTTACAAATCAAGATCCAAAAATAGTTTTTCGAAAAAGTGCATTTTTAGATCTAGAAAAATTTATATTGATATTTCTTTATTATTAAAGAAAATTCAATTTCAAATTTTTCAAAGATTTTAAGTTCACTAATTTTAAGAAGACTATCAATCATCAAGAATTCGAATTAAAATTTTATTTATCAAAATTGAAGTTTTATTCGAATTGATTTTAATTTTGAAGAAATTAATTATTTCTTGAGATTTAAAATTCTTCACAACCATGAATACCAAAAAACTTAGTAGTATCAAAATCTCAGCCTTTGATAAAAATGAATACATTTTATGGAAGAAGAAGATGTCCGTTTTTATCAAATCAACTAATTCTCAATACATGGAAATTTTGAAAAATGGACCTTATGTACCTCAGAAGCTGACATCAGAAACAGTCTCAAATGACGACGAATGGATTCCTCAAGGATTTACCCCAAAAGAGCCTTCAGAGTACACTAACACTGACAAAGATCTGGTTGCATGGGCTAATCATCTTCAATGTATCCTAATGGATTAACTGGACAATACAATGCTGAATCAAGTGATTAATTGCACCAGTGCCAAACAAATGTGGGATGCGATTGATCTGTTAATGGAAGGTACATCAGAAGTGAAGGAGAACAGGCAGATATTCTTACATCCCAGTATGAAGCATTCAAGTCACTGCCAGGAGAGTATCACTCAAGTCTTTGAGAGATACAACAAATTGTTGGATGACTTATCACTGCATGGGAAGGCCTATTCACGTAGGGAGATCAACAGGAAATTCATGTTGACACTACCAGCACAACTGGAACACAAAATCTCTGCCATCAGAGAGAGAAGTGACATAAATGACATATCCATTGAAAATCTATATGGGAAGCTCAAGACTCATGAAATTGAGCAAGAGCAGAGACAAATCATTTATGGGTCAGGTACAATAGACAATAAGAATACAACATTGTTAAAGACTACAACACTTGTAGCCAAGGATTTGGCTGTGACAAAGACCATCTCAGTAAAGCCTATTATTTAGATAGAAGAGACTCTAGAAGCTGAAATTTCAGAGAATGCTCAAGCAGGTGATGAAGATGACTTTTACTCAATGGAAGAACTTGACCACTTGAAAACAAGACAATGGCCTATATGGCAGGAAAGTTCGAGAACCTCAGGTTTAGGAGGAACCCTAAGTAAAAATTCAAGAGTAACTCAAGTAACAGTGATTCTAGTTTCAGAAACAGCAACCGAGGTGGTTCATCTTCAGGGTCTTACAGCAAAGGAGGTTACAAGACGGGGATGGTAGACCGCAGTAAGTTCAAGTGCTATGATTGTGATGAACCCGAGCATTTTACTACAGAATGCCGAAAGCCCAAGCAAGGAAAAGAAAGAAATGAGTCGTATAACGAACTTAAGTAAAAGTATGATGCACTGGTAAAGAAGCATCAGGGTAGAGCTTATATAGCCGAAGGAAAGTACTGGGATGACTCAGACAATGATGAAGATGAGACATATGGAAATGTTGCACTAATGGCAGACTCTTCAGAGGCATCACCTCAGTCATCCAAGGTATCATTTCTTTCCACAGTTGATATGTCTAATTCTGATTATAAGAAAACTGTAGAAGATCTTAGTGTAAAAATGTTTAACATCCACACAAGCATGCTAGCCTCTGAAGAAGAAAATGTTAAACTAGTTCTAAAGAATAAAATGCTAGAAGCAAGAAATGAAGAACTAGAGCTTGCATGTGTTAACCTAGAAGATCTGAAACAGAAGATATAATATCTACAGAATAGAGACAAATGCAACTAGGAAGTAGAAATTGCGTTTAGGAATAAAATTTANAAAACTTCAGGCTTATAAGAAATCTGCTAATCTTGTTAAGGAGGCAATAGATAAACAAGTCATAGGTCAGAAAACAGGAATAAGTTTTGACTATGATTAAAAGGAAGGAAAGAGACATGTGGAATCAATTGCTGAGGAAAGTCCTGTGAAGCAAGATATTCCATATGTGTTAAAAAATGTTGTTAAGCCCCTATACAAGAAATTTGTCTTTGAACCCCTAGATGAAGAACAGATGTTAATGAAAAAAGAAATTCTTGTTGAGGATCAAAAGAAAGAGGAAGTAAGTAAAGAGGAGTTGCCTAAGAAATCTGTAAAAATTGTAGAACCTAAGGAACATATTAAAAGTAATTTAGGCAACAAGGATGAAAAGAAGAAAGCTAACAGAAATGACAAGATAGGTGTTAACAAGAAAAATGATTATGCCTATTCTCCCAAAGCAATTAGGAAAGTTTGTAATAATTGTAATTCTACTGGTCATCTTACGCATGCATGCAAAAAGATAAAAGTAGTAAAAGAAGAAACTCCTAATGTGCCTGCCATGCCTGCCATGTCTATCCCTCATCAACCATGTGGTAAAGTAGGATGCATGCCATGTGCTTTCAACATCATGTCTGCATACATAAACTTAATGAATTCATCATCTAGTACTTGCATGAATACAGATGTGAACATGAATAGAAATCATGTTAGGGCAAAGACTGCTAGTCCTCCTAAGTCTAGGAAGGAAGCCCCTGTCCCTAAGCCTAAAGACATTCTTGTCAAGGCTAAACCAAAGGGCAAGGGCACAGTAGATGAGAAAGACAAGGATCATAAAATTTCTGCAGCTAAATCTGTTTACTTATCTAAGCCTCTTGGACCTAATCAAATTTGGGTGCCGAAGAAGAAGTAATCAATCTATGGTTCCAGGGCATAGCAAAGAACAAGCGTGTCTTGTGGATTCTCGACAGCGGTTGTTCAAGGCATATGACTGGTGATAGGGCCCTGCTATCAGATGTGATTGAGAAAGATGGCCCGATAGTGACCTTTGGAGATAACAACAAGGGATTTACAATGGGATATGGCAATCTGGAAATTGGAAATGTTATCATAGAAAATATCTCTCTTGTGGATGGATTAAAACACAAACTTCTAAGTATCAGTCAGTTCATTGACAAGGGTTTCAAAGTAACTTTTGAAAAAGAAAGATGTGCAATCCAAAACAGGAAAGATGCGAAGCTTGCTCTTCAAGGAGTGAGAAAGGAGAATCTTTGTGTGGCTGACTTATTCTCTGCAAGCAAAGGTGAAGCTCAATGTTTCTACAACAAAGCTTCAACAGAGGACAGCTGCTTTTGGCACAAGAAACTTTCACACCTAAACTTTAAAACAATGAACTCTTTAGTCAAGAGGGAATTGGTTAGAGGACTACCTGAGATGGAATTCTGTCAAGAGGGTTTGTGTGAAGCATGTGAAAAAGGGAAGTCAAAGAAAGCATCTCACCGAAGCAAAGATTCTTCAGACATTACTGAACCACTACAACTTTTGCATATGGATTTATTTGGCCCAGTAAATGTCATGTCTATGTCAAGGAAGAGATATGCACTTGTAATTGTAGATGACTACTCCAAGTACACATGGGTGTTGTTTCTAGCCCCGAAGGATGAAGCCTCTCAAACAATCATTGATCAGATAAAGAAGATAGAAGTAGAAGCTGGTTTGCCTGTCAGAAAAATAAGGTCTGATAATGGAACAGAATTCAGAAATGTAACCTGAATGAATTCTGTGTTGAAAAAGGGATTTCAAGACAATACTCAGCCCCATAACTCTACAACAAAATGGAGTAGTTGAAAGGAAGAACATAACTTTGGTTGAAGCAGCAAGAACAATGCTGAATGAAGCTAAGTTACCTCTATACTTTTGGGCTGAAGCAGTCAACATAGCTTGCTACACTCAGAATCATACCCTGATTAATAAAGATCATGATAAGACTCCGTACGAGATAATGGCAAACAAAAAACCAACACTGAAATGCTTTCATGTGTTTCGAGCAAAGTGCTTTGTATTGAAAGATGATGAGCATCTAGGAAAGTTCGAATCCAAGGCTATTCTCTGGAATCTAAGGCGTACAGTGTTTATGTGATTGAACACAAGAAGGTCATTGAAAGCATGAATGTAACTTTCGATGATCTGGAGCTCCCAAGTCTACAAAGAACAGACGACACTGAAACTCTGTAGTTTGAAAACATGAACTCAGATGAAGGTGAAATTGAACCTGAAGCTGCAATAAAAATATAAGTACCAAATGAGAATATCAACAATGATGATTCTGACCCTAGTAGTGGAAACAGTGGAAGATTCACAGAAACTACTAGTAGTGGCAGAGAATCTCATTCTCAACCAAGCAGCAGCTCAGGGGGAGCAACTGTAGGATCTACTAGCAAGACTCAGCACTTCAATGATAATCAAGATGAATCATCTAGGACACTTCTGCCTAGACATAGGGTGTGGAGTAGAGATCACCCCTTTGATTTGATTCTAGGAAATCCAGATGCTGGAGTTCAAACTAGACATGCTTCTCAGAATGAATGTTTATTCTCTGGTTTTATCTCTGAAATAGAGCCAAAGAAAGTGGAAGAAGCATTGGAAGATCCTGATTTTGTAATAGCTATGCAAGAAGAACTCAATCAGTTTTAGAGACAAAAAGTTTGGAAGCTAGTACCCAGGCCAAAGAACAAGTCTATAATTGGCATAAAGTGTGTATTCGGAAATAAACTGGATGAAGGTGGCATTGTTACGAGGAACAAAGCCAGACTAGTTGCTAAAGGTTATTCTCAAGAATAAGGAATAGATTATGATGAAACATATGCACTAGTGGCAAGGCATGAAGCTATCAGGATATTTCTGGCATTCGTAGCACATTCCAACTTTNCTTGAAGCTATCAGGATGTTTCTGGCATTCGCAGCACATTCCAACTTTAAAGTTTATCAAATGGATGTGAAGAGTGCATTCCTGAATGGAGAGCTTTAAGAAGAAGTGTATGTGGAACATCCCCCAGGGTTTGAAGATACAGAATTTACAGATTTTGTATACTTCCTCTTCAAGGCACTCTATGGCCTAAAGCAAGCACATCGGACATGGTATGACACTTTATCTACATTCCTACTTGAAAATGGTTTCACTAGAGGTGTCATAGATAAGACTCTATTTCATAAAATGCATAAAAATGACATGATATTAGTACAAGTATATGTGGATGATATTATATTTGGTTCTACTAACGATCAGTTGTGTAGTAGATTTGCTAAGCTAATGCAGAGTAGGTA
>QRFB01000627.1:0-33398 GCA_008931105.1 Oenanthe javanica | reverse complement strand
AAAATTCCAATATTATGTGACAACACAAGTGTCATAGCCATCACAAACAATCATGTTCAACATTCAAGGACCAAGCACATTGATATTAGGTATCATTTCATTAGAGAGCATGTCATGAATGGTACTGTAGGGTTACATTTTGTACCTACAGAGTAACAAATTGCAGACATCTTCACTAAACCACTGGATGAAATTACTTTCACTAGACTAGTTTGTGAACTTGGGATGTTAAATTATACCAACTAATAAGTTAGTAATCAAAAACTGTAATTTGAAGCTGATAAATTCACTGGTTAATTAATGTTCATATTTTTAGGACTTGTGAATTTATTTACCAAATTAATTTCCAGTTAATAGGATTATTTATTAGATAAATACCTTATACATGCCTGCTAATTGTATTAATATGGTATTTATTTAATTTTGATCTTAGAAAATATTTTAAATGCTTGTATTTAAATGATAAATTCTTGGCACTTAATATATTTAAATATTATTTGAAATTATTTTAAATAAAAAGGTTGAATATTTATATTTATTCCTATATTTAAAATAAAAGTAAAATAATTGGAAGCATAATTTTTTTATGATAATAATTTTAACAATTAATGTTATTATTGTTATTAATAAATATGTTGTGAAATAATATTTGTGAGTAATTAATTATTATTGATTAATTATACAAATTATTCATAAATATTATTTATTTAAAAGTAACAAAATCAAGGAGTAACTTGAGATTTTACAAGTACTTTGTGGCATTTAAAATGGTTAATGGCGCCTATACAGTGGTTTGACTGTATAGGCGCAACATAAAATGAACTCTGTACTTGGAATTTTTTGTAAACTCAAGTGGCGCCTATAGGATTTTGTTGCGCCTACACAGTGATTCCACAGTAAAGGCGCAACAAAATACTTAGAAGATTTTGATTGAATGTGGTACTAAGTAATTTTTGTAGCGCCATCACAGTGATTACACTGTGGAGGCGCAACAAAAATATTTTGTTGCGCTAGTATCGTTTAGTGGCGCCTACACAGTGCATTCATTGTGCAGGCGTAACTAAAATACTTAGCAACTTTATAGTCAGTTTTGTGGCGCCTATATATAGTGATGTTGTATTGCTGCGCTTCAACATATACGTACACAGTGCATACAACTTAAGAGGCGCAAGAAAACTGAGAACTAGCAATTTTAATCGAACTTTATTAAGGCCAAATATTGTTCGATTTTTAATCTAAAACTAGATTTGTGGAACCCACAGTCAGGTCTATCATTTGCAAGTGTCCACTTTAGTTTTGGTTAAGATTCAAAAATTCTCAATTTTACAAAACTTGAACAATTTGGCTAAGGTTTTTTAATTTTAAAATCGATTAAAAATTATAATAAAATTAAAAGTGTGCTAAGAATTAGTAGAAGATCAACATATAATTATTTTATGAAAATCCAAGTAATTTTTAAATATTAGGGTTTGGTTCGTAATTTACTAAAATTTTGCGATATTAATTAGTAATTTTAATTCGTAAAAATTCTCTCTCAATTTATTAAAATGGCAGGTAATTTTGAGATTAAAAAGACTAATTATTTATCCATTTTAGTAAATGATTGGAATGAATCAGGGGAGTTAGGTAATTGGGTTAGGTTTTTAAATGAACATTCTATAGTCCGGTACGCACTAACGACTTCTGTTCCTTTGAATAGAAGTTTGTTAAGACAGGTTTACGGGTCTGCTCAGGACACATCTGCCAATGGAATCTCAGCCTTTACTTGCAAGATTCAGAAAAAGAAGGTGCGAATAACTGAAAATGACATCAATAGAGCACTTCAATTCCCAATTGAAGATTTTGAAGATGAACCATCACAGGCAGATCTGGACAATTTCTTCATGTTCCTACACTGTACCAGAGTAAACAATAATCTTCCGAAGAAGATTTACAAGAATCACCTACCTAAGGAGTGGAATCTTTTTTTCAACATCTTGTCGCATGGCGTTGCACCAAAGACAGGTGGCTTCCATGGAATTACAAACTTCAATAAGGTGATTGGATATGCAGTGGCTTCTGGGTCAAGAATCAATTTTGGGAAGATGATCATGAAGGAGATCCTATATAATTAGGCAAAAATGGAAAATTTCTGTCTGTATCCAAGATTTCTGCAGTTGATATTGAACCAAGTACAGACTGCTGATCAACTACTATTGTTTCACAACAGTCCATTGGAAGAGTCACCCTCACTCCAGTTAAAGACAATTCTATTGCTACAGAATGAGGTTGACTATCCCAACATGTATACTCATGCCCCGATGACTAACCCTATCAGAAATTTCTTTGATCTTCATAGACAGGGTAATGAAGAAGAAGAAGAAGAAGAAGAAGAAGAAGCTGCAGAAGAAGAAGAAGCAGCAATCTCTGAAGAAGAAAATGAAGCTGAAACCTCAAGTGAATCTGGAAACTCAGCAGCATCAGAAGAGCAAGAACAAAGCTCTGAAAAAGAAGATGAAATTATGGAAGAAGCTAGTTCTGAACATGAGCAAGAACAAGTTCCTGAAGAAAAAGAACAAAGGAATAGCCCTAAAATTCAAACAGAAGAGATAGTTGCTGAGGCAGAAGTGGAAGAGCCTCAGACTATAGAAGTATTCATCCCTAATATTTCTGATGAACAAATGGATGAAGGTACACTTCTTGACTTTGACTTTTCTGCTTTTCTAACAAATGAATTTGTCACAATATCTCCTACTGTGCCTCAAACGGCAATGCATACACAAGAGCCCTCAGTGACCTTCAAAACTGGCAATGAACTTGGTCAAACCCAACCAGTTTTAACCACTGTCATAGAACAACAAACACTCCCTTCATCTCCCAAAACAAGAAAATGAACCATTGATTTAGATGATAGGGAGTCCCTACAGAATCAGGAAATTATTGAAATATCCCCTACAGCTCTCCCCTCTCTAAAACGATGTAAAATGGATTTTAAACCTAGGGAAACTGTGAATCAGGAACCTGATTCTCCAATCTCTGACGACATTCTCTTTCTTCGTAACATCAATTCTGAAATTGACAAAATCCTGAAAGGTACGGGGACAGAATTAGATGTTATAACAATATCCGCTACTTCAGTAGCTTTTACTGTTTTGGTTGATCCAATTCAGATTCTGTCTTCACAGACAGTTGGGGGCATCACTGACTCTAATGAGCCATTCATTACATTGTCAAATGTGGTGACCCCCGTGGACTTAACATCTCCAGATCCTGTTCAGGATGTTTTCCCTCCCTAAAAAGGTGATGTGGAAAGGCAACTCTCCCATAGAAGGGAAGAGGTCTCCATTCAATGAGTAGCTGTGTTAACAGCATCACCACTTCAAGTGGAAGTGCCTTCACAAGCGTCGAGGGGCACCACAGACTCTCATTTGTCAATCACTACATTACCTGAGGTGGTGACCCCTCTGGAAATTCCAAGTCCAGCTCCTACACAGGAGGTCCTCCCCACCTTATCAGGTCAGGCGAAAGGACAACACACCCATAGAAGGGATGTGGACTCTATTAATAGAGTATCTACTATTTCGGTAGTAGAACCTGTTCAGGGTGTCTCTGAGAAGGTAATGCCTTCATTGGCTTCAGCTGGCATCACGGATTCTTCAACTTTGCCAATCATTACAGAATCCATAGTGGTGACCACACTGCGTCTCAACCCCCCAGTTCTTGAAAAAAGAGTTCTCCCCACCCAAAGTGGTCTGGCGGAGAGGCAACCTACCCATAGAAGGGATAGTGATTTTAAGCAGGTACAGAAGATCTAAGTTCTATTATGGAAATTAGTGAAACACTTAACCTTGATGATCTTGTGTTCCCTGACCCTGATTTCCCGAGTATGAGTGTTGAGGGTCGTGCACAAACAGAAACAGTGAGGAGTAAGACACCCACTACCCAAATAAACACCCCACACATTGCACACACTGTACACAACCAAAAGATTCTAAATCTGGAGGCCCAAGTAACTGAAATTCAGTACTCAATAAGAAAGATCTTGGAAGTGCAGGAGCAACAGCGAGCGGAAATGAAAGAAATCAAAGATTTGGCTAAATAACTGTTGGCTCAGAAAGTTCCTATTTCTACTCAATCAACTTCAATAACTCAGATTACTCCGGTCAGAAGGGAGTATAACCCAACTGAGGGGGAGATGATAGTACAAGAAAAAGTTGGAGCTGAAATGATATTGGAGTATACAACTCAGGGGGAGTCAGATATTTTCTATAGACCTGGAGCTAGGCAACCTGAAGAAGGAGAAATTTTTGAGCCCTATGTGCTACAGGAGATTCCAACAGAGATTGAAATAGAGGAAACTGCAAAAGCAGCTAGAATAGATGTTGAGGAGGAGTTTGCTGAAGAATATGCTTTTGATAATGACTGTCTTCTAGTTGGTGTAGATGAAGTTGTTACTCAAGGTATAGATCAAGCTCAAGAATTGATGAAGAGAAAATGGAAGAGAGTATAACACACAATAGAAAGAAGAAATAGAATCAAGGACATTGATGCAAAGGTTGGTCCTGATTGGGATGAAGCAAGGAGTATGCTGAAGAAGAAAGAGTTAACTCTTACTCAGAATAAAGACAGAGAAGTCCTTGATCTCTTCAGAACCATGAGGGAAAGATTTGAAGATTTTCGAGAATTCTATGTTATGCTATGAGAAGAGATTACAAGCGTGTCAGTAAGTGCATCCAAGTATGGGTGGAAAATGTTCTTAAATTCTACAACACTGGGGTCAAAGGTTTTGTCGATAAAGAGTTTTGAAAAGATGAATATTGTGGAGCTGTATGTGCTGAAGAGGAAAGTCATCTTTGGTGGGAATAAAACAAATGAGATACTGAGAGATATGATTGAGAAGAAAATTATAGAGATCGGTGTTGAAGCATTTGAGAAGTCTCCGGAGGTCAAGTACTACAAAGCAACAACACTTCATAACCTAACTTTGTTTGATGAATGTCTAGACTCAAGTCATGCAATGTTCTTGTAGTATGTATAAGGGAGACTCAGAAGCAAGAAGAATAGAACAGACGAAGATCTAAGAGCTACTGAGTTGATCTACGCATTTAGGCTGTACAGAGCAATTAAAACTTCTGGAAGATATCTAATGGAGACAATCAGATATTACCAAGATCTAGTGTATGTAAGAAGAGAGGATGACACTGAAGTACTTGAGGCTATAAGAGATTCTGAACCTTGCATTCAGACGGAGCCGAATGGAACAAAATACTTTCTTTTCAAGAAGAACGGAGTGGATAAAAAGAAAGAGATATCAAAACTGAGGAGAAACAATTCTAAAATTATCTAAAAAGTCCTTTCAAGGGTAAAGAGATCCACTGTCAAGTCAGACAAAAAGGCTTTGAGGATGATTGAAGATGTTCTAAGGGAGAAGCTGGCAGAAGAGTCGATGCATGACACTGACAGAGTCAAAGGTTTTCTAAAAAGGGTAACAGTGTTCGTGTTTTCAAAGAGACAATCTCTGGCCTTCGAGTCAATCTCCAAGACAAACTCAACTACTTTTCTCACTGAAGTTTTGAAGAAGCTAGAAGAACCACCTCCAGTCAATACTGTTGAAATAGAAGCTAGAGATATAGTGAAGGCAAGGTTGGAGCAGAAGGAGGAAGAGCTAAGAAAGCATTACTCCGAAACAAGATCTAAACACAAGCAAGACTCAGTACAAAGAAGAAGAAGATCATAGGATTATCTGTTCAGGCTAGAGGAACAAACTTCTATTGTACACAAGAAATCTGGAAATGTAAAATTTAATCTAGAATATAATTAATATTATTTACTATCTTTCTGCACTTTACTTTTTCTTGTAAGTATCAGTTGAGTTATCCTCTCACAGGATTTGCTTGTCGAACTCTAACAAACAAATAGGGGGAGATTGTAAAGCATAATGTAACGTAGTATGTAATAGTGATATCAATAACTCAACTAAGAAACAAAGACAGATAAATAATACTAATATGCAGCACAGGAATGTAGAAGGACTTACAAACAGAAATCATACATACATCATTGCAGAACACTCAAGATGTAAAGTTTACTGAACGACAGCTAGAGAAGTTCATTAATATGTTCAGGCCTCAGCAACAAATAAGTGTTCAGTAGATTTTAGACTAAAAGAAATGCAATGATTCAAGTACAGTTGTCAAAGGGTTTTAGTGATAAGAAGCAATGGAACGGTCCAAAGTTAATCAGCTGAAACAGAACAGAAGTCAAGGGAATTCAATTCAGTGTTAGTCGTTTGTGAACCATACCAGTGCACTAAGCGTCAGCACAACAAGGAGAGAATTACTTTGATTTATCAGAAGAAATTCAGTTGATCAAGCCAGAAGAGTAAAAACCAAGTGGTAAATACTTCAAGCATGTCAAGAAATTGATTAAGGCAAGTATTACCACATTTGGTGGCTCTTACACTCTTGAAGCAATGTAGTAGGCGCAACAAAGTAATATTGGCGCAACAAAATCATTCCAAGACATCAAATCTCTAAGGGGAGAAGTTTATGGTGCCTGCACTAGGAACTCAGTGTGCAGGCATAAAAAAACTTTAAAGGCACAAGGAAAGTCTAAGGGAAGGATTTTGTGGCGCCTCCGCAAAGCCACAGGAGTGCATGCAGAACTAAACTCAAGCCAAAGCGCAAGGAAAATGCAAGAAAAGATTCTAAGGCATTTGTGGCGCCTACACTCTGCATTAAGAGTGTAGGTGCAACAAACACTTAGTGGCGTAACAAAAAGGCACAACAAACAATTTGGTGACACCTATACACTATGAATGGTGTAGAGGCACAACTAAAGTATCATGGCGCAACAAAGGCTTTTGGTGGTGCCTACACTCTGTAAACACTCTTCAGGCGCTACAAAGGACTTAAGAATTATTGGAAATCATTTTTCTAAAAAGTCTACAAATTATATATGGGTGAAAATCAATATGGACAGTAAGGTATTCATTCATCTTCAACAAAAGAGATACAGACGGGAGCTCCATTAAAGATAGTCATTTATATCACTCAACTGTATTTTATTTCGTAACCTTTATTGAACCCATTGAAGCTAATCATTTGATTAGAATTGTAGCACCTCAGGGATTTAATAATACATTATTATTTCCCCAAATCTTTGTGTTTTATTAACTGCTATTTTTATATCTCAAGAACACAAACACTTATTCCGTATTTAAAAGAAAAATCTACCACATCATATTCAACCCCCCCTTCTATGATGATTTTGGACCTAACATTCCTTCCTAGAATTAGGAGGACTAGCAGTCTTTGCCCTATCATGTTTTCTATTCATGTTCACATCTGTATTAATGCAAGTACTAGATGATGCATTCATCAAGTTTATGTATGCAGACATGATGTTGAAAGCACATGGCATGCATCCTATTTTACCACATGGTTGCTGAGAGATAGACATGGCATGCATGTTAGAAGTTTTTTCTTTTACTACTTTGATCCTTTTGCATACATGCGTAAGATGACCAGTAGAATTGAAATCGTTAGAAACTTTTCTAATAGCTTTGGGAGAGTAGGCATAATCATTTTTATTGTTAACACATATCTTGCCATTTCTATTAGCTTTCTTCTTTTCATTCTTGTTGCCTAAATCACTTTTAATCTGTTCCTTAGGTTCTACAATTTTTACAGATTTCTTAGGCAACTCCTTTTTACTTTCTTCCTCTTTCTTTTTATGCTCATCAAGAATTTTTTCTTTCATTAAGATAGTTCTTCATCTAGGGGTTCGATGATAAACTTCTTGAATAGGGGCTTAGGGATATTTTTTAACACATGTGGAATGTCTTGCTTCACAAGACTTTCCTCAACAATTGATTCCTCATGTCTCTTTCCTGAATTTTTATCATAGTCAAATCCTATTCCAGTTTTCTGACCTATGACATGTTTATCTATTGCCTCTTTAACAAGATTAACAGATTTCTTATAAGCCTGAAGTAAACTATAACTCAGAAATTTTATTCCTAAGTGAAGTTTGTACTTCCTGGTTGTATTTGTCTCTATTCTGTAGATATTCTATCTTCTGTTTCAGATCTTCTAAGTTAACACATGCAAGCTCTAGTTCTTCATTTCTAGCTTCTAACATTATATTATTTAGAACTAGTTTAGCATTTTCTTCTTCAGATGCTACCATGCTTGTGTGAATGTTAAACATTTCTACGTTTAAATCTTCTACAGTTTTCTTATAATCAGAATTAAACATGTCAACTGTGGAAAAAAATGATACCTTTGATGACTGATGTGATGCCTCTCAAGAGTCTGCCATAAGTGCAACATTTCCATATGTCTCTTCTTCATCATTGTCTGAGTCATCCCAGCTCTTTCCCTAGGCTATATAAGCTCTGCCCTGATGCTTCCTTATCAGTGCATCATACTTTTTCTTGAGTTCGTCATACGACTCATTTCTTTCCTTTCCTTGCTTAGGCTTCCGGCATTCTGTAGTAAAATGCTCGGGTTCATCACAGTTGTAGCACTTGAACTTACTGCGGTCTACCATCCCCGTCTTATAACCTCCTTTGTTGTAAGACCTTGAAGACTAACCACCTCGGTTATTGTTTCTGAAACTAGAACCACTGTAACTTGAGTTACTCTTGAATTTGTACTTAGGGTTCCTCTTAAACCTGAGATTCTTGAACTTCCCTACCATATATACCATTATCTTATTTTCTAACTGTTCAAGTTCTTCATTTGTTTAGAAGTCATCTTCATCACCTACTTGAGCATTCTCTGGAATTTCAGCTTGTAGAATCTCTTCTTTCTCAACAACAGGTTTCACTGTGCTGGTCTCTGTGACAACAAAATCTTTGGCTAAAAGTGTTGTAGTCTTCAACAGTGTTGTATTCTTACTATCCATTGTACCTGAACCATAAATGATCTGTCTTTGCTCTTGCTCCATTTCATGAGTTTTGAGATTCCTATATAAAATTTCAATGGACATGTCATTTATGTTACTCCTCTATCTGATGGAAGAGATTTTGTATTTCAGGTGTGCTGGCAGTGTCAACATGAATTTCCTGTTAATCTCCCTACATGAGTAGGCCTTCCCATGCAGTGACAAGTCATTCAACAATTTGTTGTATCTCTCAAAGACTTGAGTGATATTTTCTCCTAGTAGTGACTTGAACTCTTCATACTGGGATGTAAGAATATTCAGTCTGTTCTCCTTCACTTCTGATGTACCTTCCATTAGCAGATCAATCGTATCCCATATTTGTTTGGCACTAGTGCAATTAATCACTTGATTCAGCATTGTAGTGTCTAGTGAATCCGTTAGGATACATTGAAGATGATTGTCCCATGCAACTCGATCTTTCTCAGTGTCAGTGTACTCTGAAGGCTCCTTTGAGGTAAATTCTTGAGGTATCCGTTCGCCGTCATCTGAGACTGTTTCTGGTGTCAGCTTCTGACGTGCATAGGGTCCATTTTCTAAAATTCCCATGTATTGAGAATTAGCTGATTTAATGAAAGTGGACATCTTCTTCTTCCATAAAATGTATTCATTTTTATCAAATGCTGGGATTTTGATGCTACTAAGTTTTTGGGTACTCATGGTTGCGAAGAATTTTAAATCTCAAGAAATAAATCATTTCTCCAAAATTAAAATTAATTCGAATAAAAATTGAATTTCGTGAAATAAAATTTTTGTTCGAATTCTTGATGATTGATAGCTTTTTTAAAATTAGTGTATTTAAAATCTTTAAAAATTCGAATATTGAATTTTCTTTAAGATTAAAGAAATTCCAATATAAATTTTTCTAGATCTAAAAATGCACTTTTTCATAAAACTATTTTTGGATCTTGATTTGTAACTTCAATCAACAAGCTTTGATACCAATTGTTAGGTCCAAAATCATCATAGAAGCGGGGGTTGAATATGATGTGGTAGATTTTTCGTTTAATTACGGATTAAGTTTTTATGTTCTTGAGATATGAAAATGGCAGTTATTGAAAAAAAAAGATTCAGGAAAATAAAGATATATTATTAAATCCCTGAGTGCTACACGTCTAATCAAATTGATTAGCTTCAATGGGTTCAATCAATATTACAACAGATATACAGTTGGGTGAGTTTAATATACGTCTTTAATGGAGCTCCCGTCTGTATGTCTTTGTGTTGAAGATGAATGAATTCTTTTGTCTGAATTGATTTCACCCATATATATTCTGTAGGCTTTTTAGGAATTGATTTCCAACAATGTGAAGTCTTATGTTGCACATGTAGAGTGTGAGTGGTGTGCAGGCACCACTAGAAGGTTTGTTATGCCTTGAAATGTTTGTTGCACCAAGGAACATTTATTGCGCTACTGAATCAATGTTAGTTGTGCCTAAACAGTGATTTCCTTGTATAGGCACCACTAATTGACTTAGAAACATTCCCATAAGTTTAGTTGTGCCTTGATGCTCTTTTGTTGCACCTGCACACTAGTTGTAGTTTGTAGGCACCACAAAACTTCCATTGAACTTTTGTTGTGCCTTGAATATAGTTATGTTGCGCCGCAACTAGTTTTGTTGCACCTACACTCCCATATCCTTGCAGGCGCCACAAACTCTTCACTTAGTCTTTCTTTGAGCTTTCAACTGGGTTTTGTTGCGCCTAAGTGAAGTTTGTTGCGCTTCACACAATGTTCCATCTGTGTAGGAACCACCAAATGTAGTTTCACTTGCCTTAACAAATATCTTGACTTCTTGAAGTAATTACTACTTGGTTTTCACAGTTCTGCCTTGATCAACTGGTTTTCTTCTGATTAACCAAGACACTTCTTTTCTTATTGTGCTGACACTTAGTGCACTGGTCTGGTTCACAAACGACTAACACTAAATTGAATTTCCTTGATTTATGTTCTGTTTCAGTTGATTAACTTTGGACTGTTGCATTGCTTTTGATCACTGAAACCCTTTGACATCTATACTTAAATCATTACACTGTCTTTAGTCTGAAATCTTATAAACACTTACTTGTTGCTGAGGCCTGAAGATATTAATGAACTTCTCTCGCTGACGTTCAGTAAGCCTTTCATCTTGAATGCTTTGCAATGATGTATGTATGATTCTTGTTTACATGTTCTTCTGGATTTCTGTGCTGCATATTAGTATTATTTATCTGTCTTTGTTTCTTAGTTGAGTTATCGTTATCACTATTACATATTATGTTACATTATGCTTTCCAGAGCTAAACACTAGTGATGTGAAGTAAACAGAGAGTGAAAAACATGCACATAGTGATAGTCCAACAAACAGGAGTGCAAGTGAGATGAGTGCATATACACACATAGTGAACTATTAATAAAAATGAAAGCTCTCCAGAAAGAAATACAGATTGTTCAAGCTGAGCTAGCACAAGTCAAAGTACACGTAGAAACCAAGTCTACATCTGCCTCTGTAACAGAACAACTGACAATTGTACGAGATGAAGTACTTGATGTCAAATCCTCCATTCTCTTGAAAACTCAAAATATCCAGAATGTACAAAGTCTAATTGCTGAAGATATAAAGGAGATCAGCAACATAAATGAAATAATGAATGATGTTGAAAGAAGCTTGAATCTGAGGATTATTAAAAATGAAGAAATCTCAACAAAATGATTCAACATGCTGGATGAGGGGATGGTATATCTAAATGAAAGGAAGAAGCAGGTCTATCTGACCATGGAAAAACTATTCAAATCTTTTGAAGCTTCTAAATCTGTAGAGGATCCCTCAACTAAGGGGGATAAAGGAAAGGAAAAAGTAGTTGAAGAAGAAGGGGCTACTAAAGGAAAAGGAAAAGCAAAGCTGTATTCTGAAGAACAGTGTGAGTCTTATGTTCCAGAACCAGAAGAACAGTACTATGTTGAAGAACAATTCATTGATGACAATGCTCATAATGAATCATTCAATCCTGACTACTGTAGAGCAAAGGAAGAAGCTTCCTTTGATGATGAATTTTTATTTCCGAAAGAGAAAGAGTCTGATCCTGCCTATAAAGAGGCCATGAAGAAATTAAAAGAAGACATCAAGGCGAGTCATGCTAAAATTGAGAAACTGAAAGCTCTAGTCATGGAAAGAACACGGGCTGAAAGAGATACAAGCCTAGAAAAGAAGAATCTATGGGCTATTGCAGTCAGAGAGAAGAAAAGAGATGTGCAGTTAAAGATAGGAAAGAAATGGGACACTGCCATAGAAATCATGGAAAAACTTAAGAAAGGACCATTTGAAGACTATAAGTTACAATCATTGATTGAACGCTTGGAAAATTCAAATAACAGCCTAGATAATTTCATGAAGGCTCTGAAAGAAGAAATTGACTATATCACTGTGATAGTTGATCACATTCTAGACGACTGGCAGATCTTAGTCTACACAAACAGGAATGGCGCATTCAGAATCTCATTAGAGTTCTTCAGACAAAGATTTTTGTCAGTGGTATGGACCCTATTGAATAAAGTCAAAAGAAGTTCAGAAGAGAATGAGCTTCTGAGAGATAGGCTCAGAGACTTCGTAAGAGCTGTTAGTCCTCATATCTTATATGATCCTCATGAAGTAAGATTTTTCTGTAACAAGTTATATCAAATCATGAATCTAGATGATGAGTCATTGAAGGGCTATACAGTCAAGTATATGGTTGAAGTTGAAAAGATGTTTAGGTCTAAAGGGTTCAGATCCCAAGCCAAGATTGATACTGCTGAGAAGATCAGAAACTACTGTCTGTCCAAAAATATTCCTTCGTACATCAAGCAAATGCCAAAAATAGATTCAACTCATCCATATGATGTAGAAGAAGAGACAGTAGATCCAGTTGAGCTGGAAGTACAATGGGAATTAGCTCGTGCTAAGTAGAGAAGATTATATGGAGAACCCATTGCAACAGGAACATCAGAATCAGAAGAGGTACCAAGGACACCTGTGCATAAAGGTTCAAACCTAGAAGAAGGTGAATTTGATACTTCTAAAGACTGAAGATTTAGATAGGTCAAGATAGAAACTATGTAATATTTGTTCAGTACTAGAGGAACATCTATCTTATATTTATCTTTCAAAAACATGAATCTGGAAAATTGTTAAATATAATACCAGAACTTTGTTTATTATTTACAGTTTTTACATGTCGTATTACTTTCTTAGTTGTTAGTTGAGTTATCCTCTAAAAATTTGTATGTTAAATATTTAACAACAAATAAGAAGAGATTGAAAGGCATATGACTAGGCCTATTTGTAATAATTAGATGACAACTCAACTCAGATAAGAAACATAAGTAAATAATAAATATGATAACAGGAATCAAGATGAACAAAGTCAACTAGACACAAAGAATCCTATAAATCAGAATTGTTCTAATGAAGCTGCTACTTATCACCGGAAGAAGTTCATTAATATGTTCTAGCGTCATCGACAAATAAAGAAGTAGTATTTTAGAAGAGTTCAGAAGATTCCAAGTGGCTACTTCAGAGAGATTTCAAGAAAAGAAAATATTGAAGACAAAGCGAGAAGCAAGAACAAGACAGAAGATCACGACTATTAAAGTTAAATGGTAAAGAATATTTATTTAGTATGACACAAATGAACTAGACAGACATTTGTGTGTCAACTAATTTAATAAATATTTATCACCTAGCTCAAGTTCAGACAGAAGACATAAAGATTCAAGTCAAATCTACAGTGGTGGTGCAGTAAAGAAACTAAATTAATTCTATTATTTAATTTATCTACTTAAATTAATTCACCTTAAATTAATTTAATCTATAAATTATTTAATTAAATATTGGTCGAAATAATTAAGTTAAAAGAACATTTATTTAATATTTATTAAAAGTCTTGCAGCATAATTATTAAAAGTCTTATCGAATTAATTTAATAAGACTTATTAAAAGTCTTATCGAATTAATTCAATAAGAATTATTTAAAAGACTTATCGAATTAATCCAATAAGACTTTTCAAAAGTCTAACCGAAAATTCAATAAGACTTATTTAAAAGTCTTACCGAAAATTCAATAAGACTTATTTAAAAAGTCGTACCAAAACTTCAATAAGACTTTTCAAAAGTATTACCGAATTTGAAAAGTCTTACCGAGTCTCAAATATATTGCTCAGCTTATTTAAAAAGTCTTATAGGCTATTTTATAAAGTCATTTAATTTTTTAAATAAGTTTTATTCAAAAGTCTTGCTAGCTTTTTTCCCTATAAATATGAGGAAAGGTTTTCATTATTTTGAGTGATTGAAAAACATTCAAATTCAGAAATTTGTATGCATTGTAATATTTACAGATTTCTATGCAAGATTGGAATATAATTGTTAAACCTGAACATTTCATGTCGACTTCGTTCCAGATCACTTTACCAATTATATACACTTTTCATCAGATTAATTTTGTAATAATTTTCAAGTTAAAATTATATCTTCTACTTGAACCATATTTCATTAAAATCAATATTTTGTGATTAATTAAAATAATATTTATAAATCTGAAATTTCGCGACAATTTTAGATAATGTATTCAACCCCCTTCTACAATATCAGGGACCAACATTATCCCTTCTGTCATTTGTCTTGTTCATCTTCCAAGCTTCATTGTAGACTTGTCTCCATCTTTACAGGTTTGACTGATCCTGTAATGTCAGAGCTTCAGAATCACTTGTCTTATTCTTCTGCAAATCTCCTTGAATTTGGCCTCTTCAATCATTCGAATACTCAGCTTCATTGCACTTCGAGAAGTCATAAGAAAAAGAGAGAGGATTCTGTTAAAGAGAAGAAATATGAAAGGAAGAAACCATCCAAGCAGCAAGTTGGTGTTCATACTAGCACACCTACCAAAATTCACGGTATTAGTGTGGCTCCAACAGTTTCTGAAACTGCTATGATTTCAAAAACTAAAGAGCCAAAAAGACTTCTAGTCAAGGTTACTGTAAATGGAGTTATAAGGAAGGAATTAAAGAAAATCAAATCAAAAAGCTGAAGCCTTGTCAACAGTTAAAGGTCAATACCGCCACAAAGACAAAGTTCAAGAAACCCACTAGTTCTTTACTAGTTAGGTGTCCAAAGTGGAGAAAACAAATAGTTGTTCTTGACAAAGGTCTTCTAGTATAGACAATTCAGGAAATTGTTGAGCCAAACAAGATCTACCTCAAGCAATGGAAAGCCAACAGAATTTGTAAGGTAGAATTTAGATACAAATGGATGTTTGTCACCACAGTTGATGGTGAAGAAAGACCTTTCTATCATGATCAAGCAGGCACAACAACTCATGAAATCAAAAGAGTGTTCAGTCTCTTTGACAAGTCCTGTATGGTAAATAAATTAAAGATGGTGGAAGTGGCTGAGTACTTGGAAAGAAAATATCAAAAAAGGTGGACAAGGTTAAATATGTTGAAGAAATGACAAGGAAGAAGCTTCAAGAAAATAAAGAAATGGACAGAATGGAGGCTGAATTAAGAAGATTCTGAAAGTGTAGAGTTTTCAAAGATCTTGACAGAGTTGAGTTTAAACTCAGAAAAGGTGTCACATCTAAGATCAGACATAAGTTTGTCAGTGATTATCCAATTCAAACTCTCCAGATTGTTGTTGATATGCTAAAGGATGAAATCCTAGTTGAAGAGATCATGGCTAGATTGGAAATTCTCAATGCAATGAAAGAGATAAATGAAAAGGAAGAAAAAGAGAAGAAAGAAAAGTATGATCTTTCCATGCAACAACAGCAACAACTGCACCAACAAAAATAAATAGGCTTGATATCTTGTTGATAATTTGTAAAACTGTCTTTTTCTAAATTTGGGGAGATTGTTGGATCATATCAAGCCTACTCGATAGTACTTACTTGTCTGCTATGTAAACTTAGACTATCTTGTAATAGGTGGTGACTTGGTTTATTTTAAATGTAATTGCTGCAGTTAGAAGTGATCTTTGAGTTGTAATACAGATTGTAGTTAAAGCCTCAAATAATGATGGTAGAAGATTCAAGTCATAAATCATGCATCAGTAAGAATAAGGCTAGAGAAATAAGGATTCAAGTTGAAAAAAGTTTCTAAGGCAAAATGTTTACCATTCGAGAAGTTTGAGCAGATACTGGAATTTTCTCTAAGTCAGATTCGAGAAGATCATTCGAGAAGTGAAGAAAATTATCATTCAAGAAGTAAATAAAGTGAACAATTCGAGAAGTTCAGTATAGAAATAATTCGAGAAGTCAAGCTATGTATCATTTGAGAAGTCAAGCTATGTATCATTCGAGAAGTCAGGTTATGTCTCATTCAAGAAGTGTAAAAGATGACTCATTCGAGAAGTCTCATCATTCGAGAAGTCTCAATCATTCTAGAAGTGACAAAGCTTGAATAGTTCGAGAATTCCAAGTACATAACATTACATTGAATTATTTACAGAGAACTCGAATGAATTAAATGGCAGATTTCTAGGAAAATTGCAGAAGCAACAGACAAGATTGTGCAGCACTTTTCTGATTAGGATCAGTCAAACTTAAACAGATGGTGACAAGTCTACAATGAAGCTAGGAGAAACAAGCAAGACAAAAGACAAAAGATGTGTGCAGATGTAAAGAACTATCAAGTCTGAAGACTAAGCGAGAAATGGAATGAAGTGTTTTGTAAAGTTTCATTTGTAGTATTCCAGTTTTAGCTAACACTGTCTGCAAGAGCATGTGAGATAAAAAGACATGTTGTCTATAGAGATAAGAAGTGTCTTTTACAGATAGAAAAGAATGAAAAAAAGGGAAAAACATATTGTATCTTCATATCCTTGTTTCTCTCTAGAACAAGAAGCTGAGATTTAAGTTCAAATATCAGATTGTAGCAAACAGAAATCTAGTATACATTAGATTGAAAGTTTACATTGTGTGTTGTGTAATTGTTTCTTTAATTCCGCATTTCTTAGTTACCAACACATTATATAAACTAGCTACATTAGTAAACCACTCAAGCAAAAATTTGAAGTAATCATTCACCCCTGGTTAACTTTCTCTGAAACTCATACCTAAAACCTAGGTTCTTATCCATTTGTCTATCTTCAAGCCACACCAATTGGGCGAGATCCCTTCTAATTGGCGAGGTGCCTTGGTCAATCAAGTCATTCATCTGAGATAGTTGTCTTTATGGGCCTGAGCCTATCCAATTATGTGAAATTCTTCGAGAGTGAGAGGCTATTGAAAGTGATAAGCTCTTTAATTAATGGGAGGCAAATTTTGGCTATAGCAGTGAATTTTCATAAGGGGCAAGTAAAAGAGAGTAATATATATATTTTAAACTTTAACCAAATATAAATATATTAGAGCGTCTCCTAGAGGTATTTATATATTCTCTTAATTTAAAAATAAAAATTAAAAGCTATGAATTAGAGTTTCAAACATTATGTATTCTTTAAAAATTTAAAGACATATTCTCTTTCAAGAACTTGTACCTAACTTGTAATTTATACTTTTTGTCCTAAATTCTATATTGAAAATGCACACCTGGGTGAAGGGGTGAATAGGTGTTATGGCTAACAATAACCAATTTTAAATATTACCAAGTTATTAACCTCTCAGCTAGCTAGGTTCAATTTTAGTTTACTGTCAGCTAGCTAAGATATGCAATGCAGTACATAAAAAATAAATAACATCAGATCTTTTAGCCAGGTTCGACCCCTATTGGTCTACCTCATGATCCTCTACAAACTGGTAAGAGAATAATTAATCATTGAAACAACCGATTATAATATTAAAATAATATTCCTCCTTCACCCCTTGCAACTGATACTAGCTTGCTGAAACCCCTGTTCCTTGAACTATTATGCTCTCTAAGCTCTATACTACCCTAGTACAGATTTCTTTTGCCACAAGTTCCTTGAACCCTGTTTCACAAGCCTAGGTATCCAGCTAAAACTTAATAAACAAGTGTATAAATAAATACAACTCAAACTATAAACTCCTCATTTATATATATAAATATATAGAATACTAAAGCTCGAAAGATATTATCTAAGAAAATTTTTGAGTTGAAATCAATGTGTATGAATGTAGCAAATTAGTTTGTTCTATAATTAGTGAAGATAAAAGAATATATATATATATATATATATATATATATNATAAAAAAATATATATATATATATATATATATATATATATATATATATATATATATATATATGAACAATTTAGTATTTGAATTAACAAAGATAATCCTACAACATTTCAAATAGAAATGTTCTAATTAGATTAGATAATTCAAATCCCATTTGTTCAAAGGTACGAAGATTGAGGTAAGAAACAGTTTTAAACTTTTAAAATAAAAGCCTTAATATAAGTTTGAATAAAATAGATAAGAGTTGGTTAACGATAAGATTTAAAAAAAATCCAACTCTTATAAATAAGGAAAACTAGTTTGAATAGTAAAATACGTTTGGATAGATAATATTTGAGCTCTAATATAATATATAAACATACATATATTAGATAAGCTCGTACACGTGAAGATCCTAATTAATCTTCTTGAAATTCGGACTTCATCATTTATCCAAACAGCTTATGCTCTCCCGGTAACAACTTGTTGTTACAACCTATTTTCCTGTTGTTAGATTGTTATCATGAACTTAACATGTTATACTTATAATGTATATCAGTAAGCTAATTTCCTGCAATACAAGATTAGTACACATAATAACAACTAGCTATTTTATATCACTTACAAGCAATCATATTGCTTATTGTGATCATCAATATCCAAAAGGGTTTCAATCTCCCTTTTTTTATGATTAACACAAATTAATTTAGGAGAATAAAATATTCCTCCTAAATTCTTGCAATCCTGTAAACACATGATATAAAATTGTAAAATACAACATGTTATGCTAAAATTTAACATATAGATATATAGTCATTTTAAGCCCAAATAAAATCCATAGCATAATATTTAAAAACACATGCATACAAGCATGTAACCAACAATTATCCAACATAAACCAAGTACCACAAATTATCCAAAACCACCAGCAAATATTTAGACTTAACCATCAAAATATTCAGACTTAAACAAGTCTAGTATGCTTGATGATATAACAATTTAAAACTAAACCCCAACCCAACCTAATTCTCCTAAAATACTCCCCCTTAATCATTAAAAAAGAATATTTAAGAATCTTTGGGGCTCACATCATCCTCTAGATCTGAAAACTGGTCAGCATCATCAGTAGCTTGACCACATGGATTCTTCATATCTGCACCTTGTAGCTTGTTAATTGCTTGCTCAAGATTCTTAATTGCAGCATTTGCAAGCCCTGTCAAGTTGCAGTCACCATCCAAACTATCAGCAGCCTGCAAAGACTCTGACACAACAACTTTACCAATAACAACTTCCTTCAAGAACTTGATTTCCTCAACCAGAGTATCAATTTTATGTCCTAGATGAGCAATGTCCACACTAATGCTTGTATTCATACATTAACTCTTTAGCCAAAACCTCAAACTTACCAACAAAATTATCACCAGGTTGATCAACACTTAGAGCAGGAGGTGTTGAAAATTCTACATGAACCAAATTTTCATCCTTCTCCACCTTCAAGTGGGACTGGGCTAAGCTTTTAGCATCAAAAAAATTCCTTAACAGTCACTTTTTCAAAATCATTAAACACAACACCATACAAATCAAAAATCTCGGTTAAAATCAATCCATACGGCAACCCAGTGGTTTGATTACCCTCAAATACTTCCATCATATTTCTTAAGATTAAATCTGACAAGTTAAACTTCCTACCAAATAAAATCATATCAACCACAACTAAGTCTTGACAACTAAAATTTGACCTACTCCTGAGATGAGGACAAATATTAGTTATACAGACTTTGAACAACAGATGAGCCATATAAATTTCTATATATTAATCTTTTTTCAAATTAAGGGTTTGAATCATTTCTGGTTGATTTGCCCAAAGATTATTATCCTGAGTTTGTCCAAGAATTTTATGCAAATTTAACAACCAGTAAGTTTGGAAACTATGTTTCTTATGTTCAAGAAAAGAAAATCACTCTTAATGTTCCAGTGTTAAATTCAATTTTACGAATTGAGAACCCATCAGATGATTTTGTTTTTACTAAGAAGGGTCTAGTTGTTTTGGAAGATTTTAATCCCTTAGACCAGTTGAATATTGTTAGATGTTTGCATGGTATTTTGGAGTTCAATGTGCCTACTACTTCCCTGTTTCTCAACACAACTATCCACTTCACCTTTCAAGCCATGAATAATGATGCTGAATATGAGGCCCTCATATCCGGGCTCAAGCTAGCATTGGAAATGATGGAGAACCTCAATGTTTTTAGTGATTTCATACTGGTTGTCTATTAGGTCAAAGGGGGGTTCCAAGCTAGAGGTCCCCGCATTAAGCTATATCTTAATTGTTCTCGAAGGCCCATCAACCTCTTTAAGGAAGTTAAAATTGAACAACTCCTATGGGATCAAAATGCCCGTGCAGATGCGTTGTCCAAACTTGGCTATCAGCGAGAGGCCACTATGTTAGGGGTCACCCCCTTTGAAATTCAGAGAAGGCCTAGTGTCCCTGAAGAATCAGAGGAGAAGAAGTCTTCAACACTTGAGCTCATAGAGATTGAAGTTGAAAATCCATCCCCAATCTGGATGTCCCCAATATGGGAGTATATCAAGACAGGTTCATTACCTGGAAATAAGAATGAGGCCAGAAGAATCAAATACAAGGTTGCGCGCTATGTTATCTATGATGAGTTATCTTGAAATTCAGAGAAGGCCTAGTGTCCCTGAAGAATCAGAGGAGAAGAAGTCTTCAACACTTGAGCTCATGGAGATTGAAGTTGAAAATCCATCCCCAATCTGGATGTCCCCAATATGGGAGTATATCAAGACAGGTTCATTACCTGGAAATAAGAATGAGGCCAGAAGAATCAAATACAAGGTTGCGCGCTATGTTATCTATGATGAGTTATCTTGAAATTCAGAGAAGGCCTAGTGTCCCTGAAGAATCAGAGGGGAAGAAGTCTTCAACACTTGAGCTCATGGAGATTAAAGTTGAAAATCCATCCCCAATATGGGTGTATATCAAGACAGGTTCATTACCTGGAAATAAGAATGAGGCCAGAAGAATCAAATACAAGGTTGCACGCTATGTTATCTATGATGAGGTCCTATACATGAGAGGTTTCAATGTTCCACTTCTCAGATGTGTTGATGAGACTGAGTGCATCTACACACTCCGAGAGGTGTATGAGGGCATCTGTGGCAATCACACGGGGGTGGTTCTTTAGCCCACAAGATTCTCCACCCAGGCTACTACTGGCATACTCTCAAACACGATGCCTTTGAACTCGTTAGAGCCTGCGACAAGTGCTAGAGGTATGCCAACTTCAGCAACATCCCTGCTGCTCTACTCACCTCCCTGGTGAGCTCATGGCCCTTCGCCAAAGGAGGGGTCAAGTATGATGTGGTAGCTGTCGATTATTTTACCAAGTGGGCCAAGGCTGAGCCCCTAGCTACTATAACCGCCAGAAAACTTAAGGACTTTATGTATAGAGCCATTGTATGCCGGTTTAGGATCCCCTACAAGTTCATCTCTGATAATGGGAAGCAGTTTAACTCTAAAGAGATGCGGGAATTCTGCGACAACCTGGGCATCAAGAAAGACTTCTCGGCAGAATGCCACCCGCAATCCAATGGCCAAACAGAGGCAGTGAACAAGATAATCAAGCATACTTTAAAGGCCAAGATGGATGAAAATAAGGGCAACTGGCCTAAAGAGCTCCCTAGGGTCCCGTGGTCCTATAACACCACCTGAAAAGTACTAATGGTGAGATTCCATTCTCCTCAACATATGGATGTGAAGCTATGATACCTGTGGAAGTTGGCTCCATATCATTTAGCCGAGATAACTTCGATCCCACCAATAATGAGGTCAATCACTGACTCTACCTCGATATGATTGAAGAGACCCGGGTAGACTCTCAAGCCTGTCTGGCATCATATTATCAAAGGACAACTTGGCATTATAATGGGAAGGTGAAGGCTCATCCAATCCGGGTAGGAGATCTGGTTCTCACCGAGTCATGCCTAATACCAAGATTCAAGTTCCCGGAATCTTTGGTGCTAACTGGGAATCCCCCTACAAAGTCAAGACTGTTCTCTAGGAGGGAACCTATCACCCCACAGATCTCGCATTTTGAAAAGCCTTACCAGATATCAGACGTCTATACAAATTGAGACGTCTTCACAGATCTTTAATTTTCTGCAATTTTCCTCTTGATTTTGTTCACTTTGAAACCCTAGCTAGCTGAGGCGGCCTTCATTTTCCTTGTTTAATGAATGATTTTGATAATCGAAATAAAAATACAAATTGAGAGAGAATATCAGTTGCATAGAATTTTGAGAATAGTAGATCTGATTTGTTTCCTTAGATATAGGAATGCAAAGAGGCGTAAGTGAAAGATCTCAACTATTCCTATTTTAATTGATTGAAGTGGAGTATTTTTGGATAAAAACTAGATAAAGACCATCCCATTACTATATTAAACATTTTAAAAGAAAATTAACATGAAAACAAATAATAGGTTCTCAAATAATTACTAATAAAACAAATATATATCAAAACTAACAGTCAGACAAGATAATTTGGAATTTTAAAAAAAATGACATGTCATGGTAAACGAACAGATTAGCACAAGAAACAAGTGAGAGTGTATCTATCTCATACACACACACCACATATAATTATGTGACACAGAGCATATATATATATATATATATATTGCAATAAATCAAATAAATTCAGTTAAATCGAACAACCACATATATGCATCTATTCAATCAATAAGCTGAAATCTAGAAAAACCTGGTGTCAACTTGCTGACTAAATGTTACACAGGCCAAGCTCCCTGCATATGATAAAAAATCTCTCTCTCCTGTAAATGGATTTGTGTAGATATCAACTAGTTGGTATTCAGTAGGAATAAATAGAAGCTTGATCTTCCCTTTAGCCACATTATCTCTCAAGAAATTGTGCCTAACATCAATATATTTGGTTCTTGAGTGATTGACATGATTTTATAAAATGTTGATAGCACTTGTGTTGTCACAATAATTTGGAATCCTTCCACATTTGATTCCAAAATCTCTGAGTGTTTGTGTCATCCACAACATTTGAGAGCAATAGCTATCAGTAACCAAGTAGTCAACCTCAGCTATTGATAGAGCAACAGAAGTTTATTTCTTGCATTGCCAAGATACTAAAGTCTGTCCTAAAAATGCACAAACACCACTTGTACTTTTCGATCAGTTTGACAACCTGCATAATATGTATCACTATACCCAACAAAATCAAATACATTTGTTATAGCATAAAATAAAGCCAAATTAGTAGTACCACTCAAATATTTAAAGATTCTCTTAACAACATTATAGTGAGACTCTTTAGCCTTACACTAAAATCTTGCACAAACACATACTGCTTACACAATCTCAGGTCTAGAGGCTGTAAGATATAATAGTAGACTACTAATCATACCTCTATACTTTCGAACATGAACATCAGCACCTTTCTCATCTGTTGTAAGCTTGCTAGCTTGACTCATGGGTTTTGATTTTGGCTTGACAATCAAATCCAAATCTTTTGAGTAGATTCTTGATGTACTTGTATTGATGCACAAAAATACCATTCTTATTTTATTTGACTTGGAGACCCAAAAAGTAATTTAGTTTCCACATCATGCTCATGTTAAACTCACTGTGCATATACTTTGAGAACCAGTCACACATAGCATCATTAGTTGATCCAAAGATAATATCATCCACATAAATTTGAACAACAAGAATATCTTTACCATCAAATTTATGGAATAATGTTTGACCAATTTTACCTCGAATAAAGCCATTTTTGAGTAGAAACTTACTAACACATTCATACCAAGACCTAGGAGCTTGCCATAATCCATACAATTCATTTTTCATCTTGTAGACATATTTAGGATATTTCTCATATTTAAAGCCCGGAGGTTGCTTAACCTAAACTTCTTCTTTGAGATAGCCATTAAGGAAAGCACTCTTCACATCTATTTTATGTAGCTTGAATTTCTTGTAACATGAAAATGGAAGTAGCATCCTTATTGACTCTAGCCTTGCAACAGTTGCATATGTTTGATCAAAGTCAATGCCTTCTTGTTGATTGTAATCTTGTGCAACAAGCCTTGCTTTGTTTCGAGTGATAGTACCAAATTCAACAACTTTGCTCTTGAAGACCCATTTTGTACTAATGATTGAAACATCTTTAGGCTTTTCCATAAGTTCCTACACATCACAGCTTTTGAATTGATTTAGCTCCTCTTGCACAGCCATGATGCAATTCTCATATTTTAATTCATCAAGAACAGTTTTTGGTTCCTCTTGATCTAGAAATGCAGCAAAAGCATAAAGATTTACTTTTCCTCTTTTAGTCTTCACACCATCAGTAGCATCTCCATTAATTAAGTCTGGTGTATGATTTCGAACAGTTCTTGTAGCTTTGGAAGATAATTTTGGGATATTTCTTCATGAACAGCTCTAGCAGAAGTTGTTGTCCTTATTGTAGGAGTTTGTGTCCCTCCTAAAGTAAGCTTAGATAGCTGCTCAATTACATCATCTACTGAGATTATAGTGTCTACTGGCTGATTAGATGTTCCATATTGTTGACTGTCATTCTGTTGAGCAGTAGAATGTATAGCACCTTGCTCTGTAGTCTTGCCAACTTACTGACTACATGTTGTTGCAGTAGCTTTACAGTTGTGCCATGGTGTATCATCATCACCTGCATTATCTTCATCATCTCTTGACAGATCATTGTTAGGTTCTTGAAATATAACATCAATAGACTCCTCAACAATGCATTTCTTTAAATTAATACTCTATAAGCAGGACTATTTAAAGAATAACCAAGAAAAAGTTTCTCATAAGATTTAGCATCGAATTTACCATCCCTGTCGATTTTCTTGAGTACAAACCACTTTGAGCCAAAGACCTTAAAGTAACTGATCTTAGTTCTTTTGTTTCTCAGCATCTCATAATATCATATGGAGTCTTCTCAAGAATTTGCTTGATCACCACTCTATTAAGAACATAGCAGGCTGAGTTCACTACTTCTGCCCAGAAAAATCTTTAGTAAGGAGAAATAATACCCAAGTAAAATGTGAATAATCATCAACAATAACAAAACCGTATTGTTTACCTCCAATACTTTTATAAGATTCTAGACCAAAAAGATCTAAGTGCAATAATTCTAAAGGTTTGTAGTTGATACCACCTTATTGGCTTTGTGAGAATTTTGATTTTGCTTGCCCAATTGACATGCCGAACATAATTGTGTTTTGACATACTTCAACTTTGGCAAACCATTCACCAATTTCTTACTAGATAATTTATTGAGCAAGTCAATGTGAGTATGACCCAATCTTCTATGCCATATTGTTGGATCATTGTCAACAATATCTAGACAACAAGTTGTTTCCAGCAAATCAAACTCTAATACATATATATTGACTTCTATTCTAGCAACAACAGGAATGTTGTTAGTACCAAAAGTAATAACACACTTATCTTTATCAAAATCAAATTTATGACCATCATCATGCAACTGACTTATACTAAGCAAGTAATATTTTAAGCCTTGTACATAACGAACATTCTCAATAAAGGTTGTGTAATTACCTATTTTACCTTTCCTAAGATAAATTAAACTTTGTCTCCACACACATGTCTTGTGAATCCACTATCAACAATCCATGTTTTCGATTTGATTTTAGCAGCAAGACACATCTATAAAATAAACAAAAATAACACAATCTTTTGGTACCCATATTGGTATTGGGTCTTTATTGGTTAATAACAAGTATATAAAGAACATCTAATTCAGATTTCTTGATCCACTTTTGGATCACTTTGGGAGATGAATTCTTTATTCTTTGAGTCCTACCAGAACCATTTTGGTAAGCTGTTTGTCTATTCTAGTAAGCTGCCTTTCTGTCATCTCCATTCTTTGTAATTTTGAGCAAAATGATGTTTACCACCACATTTATTGCAGCTTTTCCAGCGCATAGCATACTTGTATGGATTTCCTTATCAGCCTTTATACTTTAGTGCAGTAACCTTCTTGTTAAAGTTCAAGCCAACTCCTTCTTTGTCTAAAGGTACCTTGGAGCTTTTCATCATTGATTTGAGACCTTCTTCTCCTTAAACAAAAATCTCCATGCCTTTTCTGAGCTTAATAACTTTATTCCCCAAGGAAATAATTCTTTCTGCTTGTTTTGATGAAGTGGCAGTAGGCTGAGATATCTTGTCAGCACACTGAGATGATTCTTTCTTCGATGATTCCCTGGGTTTGAATGTTTCCAAACATGCATATGTTGCCTCTATATCAGCCTTTAGATCCGAAATCTCATCAGATAGAGCATTGTTCCTTGTGATCAGAATCTTGTTGAAGCCTTCTAGATCATCAATATTTGATTCTAGTTATTTGATTTAGGCTTCTTCTATATCTTGTGCAGGTTCATTTCTTTCTATAAGTGAGTCTACATTTGCAATCAATTCTTGAACCATCTGTCTTAGATATGAATTTTTCTCTGATAACTTGCTATTTTCTGTCCTTATTGAGTTATATTCTTCTATTGGAATACTATCTTGATTCTTGCATGGTTAGTTGATCTAGGACAATATTATCATAAGATATATCAAATTTAAATGAGTTTACCTCACTTTTATCATCCTCAGAATCACTTTCTGCAATGATCTCCTCGGTTAAGCCTCAAACATGTATCATCTTCGATTGCATCTACCACAGTTGACCTATCATCATTATTGTCATTGTCACTTGGTGTAATGTCTTTTTCATCATCATACCATGTTACCATTGCCTTTAATTTTTTCTTGTCTTTGAAACCAGCTGGCTGCTTCCCTTTTAACTTGTAACAGTTTTTCTTGAAATGGCCAAGTTTTCCACATTCTAAACATGTTGGATCACCTTTAGAATCTTTAGAGAATTTCTTAGTTTTGGGGAAACCTAAAATCCTCTTTTATATCTTCATTTTATTTTTTTGTTCAATCATTTTCCTAATTTCTGGACATGAGAGCAATCTCCTCATCTGATTCATATTTAAATTACAGCTTACTGTCATCACCGAGTTGTGCCAAGTTCTTCATTTGAGAATTAAGATTAGAACTTTGTTTGGCATTGCTAGCATTTATTTTTCCTTCAAACTACTCTAATTCAGTAAAAACATTTAAAGTGTCCATAGTGTCAATTGTTGGAGAAGATTCCAAAGCAATAATCTTAGGTTCATATATCCATGAGACAACACTTATGATTTTCATGTTGATCTCTTCTTGAAGAATTTTTTTTTCCAAGTAAAGTGAGACCATTCATGGTGACTTGGAACCTAGCTTGAACATATTTAATAGATTCACCTTCATTGAGTTTGAAATGGCACAATTCAAGGGTTTCCCACATTTCTTTTGCAAAAGTACATGAAAAAATTTTGTCACTTTCTTCAGGACATAATTCAGTCATAATAGTGTTGAGTGCTCTATTTTTGTAACCAAGCTTTATCAGCTCCTCAGCAGTGAGTTCATCAATGTCCTTTTCTTTGATATATACTTTAAGAAACTTGAAAGATTTTTTTGTCACTCTCTATTCCATGGGTTCTCTGGCTAGTGCTGCTTCATTCTACCTTTCCACTAGTTGTAATTTTCTAAACCAAGTAATAAAGGTTCCCTCGAGCCTGAGCTTCTCATAGGATATTTGTCAGCCATTAAATCTATACTTTCATGTTAATGAAGATATTAATATAGGCCACTCTTATACAAAATAAAAATACACACCTAGAAGGGGGTTTGAATTGGTGTTATGGCTAACAGTAACCAATTTTAAATATTACCAAGTTATTAACATGTCAGCTAGCTAAGTTCAATTTCAGTTCACTATCAGCTAGCTAAGATATGCAATGCAATATAGAAAAAGTAAATAACACCAGATCTTTTAGTCATATTCGATCTCTATCCCTATTGTTTTACTCCTGGTCCCCTACCAACTGGTAAGAGATATTATTGTTAATCACTGAAATAATCGATTAGAAGATTACAATAATATTCCTCCCTTCAACCCTTGCAACTGATACTAGTTTACTGAAACCCATGTTCCTTGAACTATCATGCTCTCTAAGCTCTATATTACTCTAGTACATACTTCTCTAACCACAAGTTCCTTGAACCTTGTTTCACAAGCCTTATTATCCGGCCACAACTCAATTACAATTCCATAAATAAGTGAGTAAATAAATACAACTCAAACTATGAAAACCTCATGTATACATATAAATATATAGAATACTAGAGCTCGAAAGATATTATCTAAGAAAAGTTTTGAGTTGAAATTAGTGTGTATGAATGTAGCAAATCAGTTTGTTCTTCACTTGGTGAAGATAAAAGAATACACACAAAGTGTGTATGTGTGTGTGTGTGTGTATATATATATATAGGGAAAAGTTATATGGAGACCTATTTTTTTATTGGAGACCTGAAGACTTAATCATGACCGTCTATTCTTGTTCAATCCAATGGTCCATCTTTAATCTATGCTTAAATGTGATTTAATTAATTTAAGGGTAAAAATGGCCAATACATATCTTATACGTATACAATATTTATACACACATACATAGTACCAGCATCAGTTACTCAATTATATGGATGAATTACTTAAATCAAGTTTTGCCATTTATTCTCAGCAAATGTAAATTGTGATTTAATTATCCTGTAATCTCATCATATTTATTTTCTGTTTTCCGAGAATTCAAGATATGACCATTGTAACACAATTCAACTAATTCTTGTACTATACGTTGTACTAATTCAAGAATTCTAACACAATTCTAACAATAAAATCATTTCGTACATAGTACACTGTGTTTTGCATAGTGTACTACACATTGTCATATCCAAAACATTGTACTTGCAATACATTGTGTTCCGCACATTGTACTTATAGTAATATCAAGTTTTCCATTGATTTTCAGCAAATGATTAGTATTTTAATCATCAATATATATTCTCTCGTGATTGTCAACACCGATGAAATGTACAAAGACTAAATTATATCTGAGTAAAAAAGAATGAATATTTTATTATGAATATGCATAAATATATTTTCAAAGCATAACGTAATGCATACGTGCATAGCATAACATAATGTACACTCCTTAACTATGTACTCCTAAACTATGTACTACAAGAGGTACTGCATGCAGCATGCAGTACATTATATTACAGTTACAACGTAATGCTTTGACTATTTACAAGATCAAGTTAGATTAAATTTTTTACATTATATACAAGCATGCAACACATATATATATTGCTGGTACCAAATGTATTGCATACATGCAGAACATAATGTAATGTACACCCATAACTAACTAATATAATGCATCACAGATATGCATTGCTCCTTTCCATTTTTCTTTTTCTAGAGCTTGTCCCCGACTTAGTAGTTTTTTCACTTATAGTAGTATTTGATCCAATGTTATGCTTCTTATTCTTCTTCATTTAAAGATTCAACTAATTTTTCTTTATAATCTTGTCAAGCACATCTTTTTCTGCCCCCATGACACCTCTACCAGCACTGCCATATGCACTATCAAGATTTATACTTTAAGTCTCTCCCAAGGACTTCTTTGTCCTACATTAGTAACATCTACACCATTCACATCTTCATCACTAGCATTCATAGAAAAACTATCGGCCACCACTTCAGTTTCCATATATTCAATATTCCCATGTTGCACTTTGTTATCTTAGTGAACTTCGTCACTTCCCATCACATCAACGTACTTTACCTTCTTTTTCGGCCAGTTATATAACCAAGAGTTTTCTTTCAGGCGATTACTTCATCAGCGTCCTACAAAAGTTCACAAACCTTTAATATATTTATTAACCATGGCATACTCCACGAGACTACAATTTAACAAGTATCTGCGACATATATGACACCACAATATTTCTAATACAATCACATATAAGTATGTCCAAAGAGTATAACACACGTAGTTAGCAAGAAAATTTGTAGTGAAAATAATTAACCATAATATCACATCCCTAAAAGTTGAGATAATAAGTACATATATATATAAAAAATTATTAATATAATCTATTATGTTATCATGTTTTTCCAATAACAGAGATGGTAAATCCAATCTGGCAATTACAGTACACACAATATATCAATTGTATTATACACAATACCTCAATTGCAGTACACACAATACACAATACCACTTAATTTTTAATAACAAATAGATGGTTCATAATACCTAGTTAATTAGATGATTCACAATACCTAATAATTATAGTACACACAATACTACAATATCACAATACCACAATTACAGTTCACACAATACCTCAAGTGTAGTACACGAGGTTACACACAATACCACTTGATTCTAAAATAAATTAAAAACTCTAGTTTCTCTCAATTATAAATCGTCACAATCATATTCATTTAATTATAATAATCCAAAAAATTAATACAAAATAACATATAGAAGATGAATCTCTATCTTGCCTATTTTGAAATATCAGTTGCAGTACACATGGTTATACATCCCATAAAAATTTAAATACATGCACTACCAATAACTACACCCAATTATAAATCACCACAATCATATTCATTCAATTACAATAATTCAAAAAACTAATACAAAATAACATACGGTACATGAATCTCTACCTTTCCTAATTTGAAATCAATTCATAAGGTATTAATTAAAACATAGCTTCATTCATATTCATAACATTCTTCAAACCCTAGAGTCTAGCAAAACGATTTTCAATTTTATAGATAATAATGTGTATTTTAAGTGAGTACTGCAAACGAGAGTCTATTAATAAAAGAAGTTTTCAATAAGGAAATGTATGATTGCAGTATTTTAATTAATAAAGTATTTTACAATCCTGCCCTTTTAAGTTTATGTAGCATATATTTTAATCCAATGGTTAATATTCAGTCTTAGCGGTCTCGAATAAAAAACAGTCTCCATATAACTCAATTCTCTCTCTCTCTCTCTCTCTATATATATATATATATACACATATATATATTTATATTTATTTATTTATTTATTTATTTATATATGAACAATTTAGTATTCGTTAACAAAGATAATCTACAACGTTTCTAAGAGAAATGTTCAAATTAGATAAGATAGTTCAAATCCCATTTGTTCATAGCTATAAATATTGAGGTAAGAAACAGATTTAAATGTTTGAAAGAAAAGCCTCAATATAAGTAAGGTTGAATAAAATAGATAAGAGTTGATTAAAGATAAGATTTAAATACAATCCAACTCCTATAAATTAGGAAAACTAGTTTGAATAGTAAAATAAGTTTGGATAAATAATATTTGTGCTCTATTATAATATATACACATATATGTTAGATAATCTCGTACACGTGAAGTACCTAATTAATCTCCTTGAAATTCGGACTTTCTTATTTATCCGAACAGCTTCTGCGCTCCCAGTAACAGCTTACTATTACAACCTGTTTTCCTGCTGTTAGCGTTCTATCATGAACTTAACCTGTTATATTGATAATGAATATCAGTAAGCTAATTTCTTGCAACACAACATAATAACAACTAGCTATTTTATATCATTTACAAGCTATCAGCTTACTTACTATGATCATCAAAATCCAAAAGGGTTTCATATACTCGGTTTGACTTTTTGTAGTTAAATTACAATCAAATTTTATTGAAAATTACAAATATTATATAATTGAAAAAATTTATAAAAATTATTATTAGAAAATATATGTAATGTACATACATTTAATAATTAAAATAAAATTAATTAATTTTTTTATTCAATACAAGTGAAAATAAAAAGTATAACTGATGTAAATATATTTAATGATAATATTATAATAATTTCATACATATTTACATATTTTAAAATAAAAATAAATTATTAACACAATTAATAATATAAGAAATCAAATTTAACAAAACACCTTCTAATCTCTGAACCTCTGGGTATGTCATGCAGAAATAAGTAACCAGCAACAAGTAAATTGCAACAATTTTGTAAGAACACACAATTTTTTTTAATTAATATTCTCATAAAACTAAAGATAATATTTTTTAATTTTTCCAAATAATTTTTTAAAATGAAAATTCTAGAAAACTACTCATTAAGTTTGACAGAAAATGATATAAAATAGCCTTTTAACAAGCTTACCACTTTTTCTTTAACAAAAACATAAATATTCAACTTCCTTTGTACTTATATTTACTTTTATAAATAAATTCCTGGTATTATTTTAAAATTTTAATTTATGCTATGTGACAGAAAAAATAATATATTTTTTCTCTCCTTTAAGTGAGAGGCCTGTTTTTCTCTTCTTTTTTCTTGAGTTGTGAGAGCTGTTTTAATATGGCTGAAATGGAGAACATCAATGATCAAATGGTAGGAATAACTATTGAGGATGAAGAGAACGAGGAGCTTTTCTTTGATGAGGGATTTGAGGATAACTCAGATAAGTTTGAGTTATGCTTGGTGGGACGTTTTTTAATAGAGAAGAACACTAATTCTCGTGCAATGAAATCAAAACTTACGGATATCTGACGACTGGCAAGGGGTATTAACATCAAAGACCTTAAGGATGGGGTATTTCTTTTTCAATATTATCATGAACGGAGGTTCATGGTCATTTGATGGTGCATTGCTTGTTGTGAGCACGATTCCTAAAGGTGTAGAACCTATTAAAGTACCATTATTTGAACTCAGTCTTTGGATTCAAATACATGGTCTCCCAACTGATTTTATGTCGGAGGCAGTTGTTATATCGGAGGCAGTTTGTAAATAACTATGGATTTTTTTTGTACATTTATGTACGATGATCCTAACAACAACACAAATATCTTGAGAGAAATCATGTGTTTGAGGATCAAAATTGATGATCGAAGAACTCTAAAGCGTAAGAAGAAAATCTGCAAAAGATATGATACATAGTGCATTGTTCAGTGTAAGTATGAGAGACTGAGAGAGTTTTGTTTTACGTGTGGTATGTTAACCCATACTGAAAGATTCTGTAGAAAGAAATTCAAAACTGATTCTCATATAACTGTAAGGGAATGGGGTGGCTTGCTTCGTACGCAACCACGCAGGGGGTCGGGCCAGGAAAGAAGTAAATGGTTACGGGATGAAAGGGATAAATATTAGGGAATAAATTTTGGAAAGGATGATCACTACAAACAAACTCCAGAACGACAGGCTGGAGAGAAAGCTAGAGAGAGTTTTGAGAATGTTAGTCCCAAATATCGTAGAAGGGGGGGTTGAATACGATATTGTCCAATTTATAAAATAT